>JAODUD010000082.1:22900094-22910455 GCA_026784285.1 Stomatorhinus walkeri | reverse complement strand
GTCAGACGGATGCTCAGACGCAACTGTATCTCCACTCAGCAGCTCAGAGCTCTTCCTCCTCCATTTCAGTACCTAGGGTTTGTGTCGCCATGCAGGGACTCTCCTCAGGGGATGCCAGCCGAACAGCAATGTGGAAAGAAGGCAGGGGCCCAGAGCCGCTTCTGATAGCCGACCCATGAGCGGAGTCTCAATGAGTCATGGGAAGAGTGACATCAGCAGCACCATTATTTAAAATAGAAGAACCATCTCACCAAAAGGGCAAAGTGAGTGTATGATGCGTGCGAGCAGAGTGGAAAAGATGTCTGACAGCGTTGGAGGTTACAAAGTCATACCACTAGGACATTTTTACATTGTTTACTAGCTGCACTACCATCGGGACAGAGCAACATATATAAACATATAAATATAAATTATAAATATAAATATAAATTTCATCCACAAAATTCATTACAGCCTGACGTTCAGTCCAATGCACTGACCACTACTCCCCCTGCTGTTACACTGATTACATTATGACCATCACATACAGAGCCGTGAACTGAAAGCACTACTGCTCCTACTGTTATACTCCTTACAGCCCCCAGGTTCAGAGTCTGGAGCACTAAACATGACCAGTCTCTCTGTGATAAAATTCAGCTTTTTCTCTTGCCATCAATGTCTGCCTGTGTGGTATCTGTGCCTGTATGGTGTTTTGCCTGTGACTGTGTGGTATCTGTGCCTGTGCTTCTGTGGTGTTTGTGCCTTTGTTGGTTGTGTAGCATGTGCTTGTGTCTGTGCCTGTGTGGTATCTGTGCCTGTATGGTGTTTTGCCTGTGACTGTGTGGTGTCTATGCCTGTATGGTGTATGTGCCTGTGACTGCGAGGTATCTGTGCTTGCGCTTGTATGGCTTGTGTCTGTTACTGTGCCTGTGTGGTATCTGTGCCTGTGTCTGTACCTGTCTGTGTGGTGTTTGCGCCTGTGCAATGCCTGTTTACGTGTGGTATTTGTGCCTGTGTGGTGTTTGTGCCTGTGCAATCCATGTTTATGTGTGATGTTTGTGCCTGTATCTGTGCCTGTGTGGTATCTGTGCCTGTGTCCATACCTGTGTCTGTGTGGTGTTTGTGCCGGTGCATGTCCCAATGTGTGTCCTGTCAATATAAACATTACCAATATCAATTGAAGTGTTGTTTTTTTATTGAATTCTTGGTAAATTTAATCTCCAAACAAACAGCATCCCTTTCACAGAAGTTCTACACAGAACAACTATGTTACAGTAGAAAACATCCTAAATAGCCTATGAATAAGTTTAGCAGAAATCCTAAAATTTGTATAAAACATGATACATTCCTGTAAATAACAGTATGAGGCACACATCTTCATTGAGAGGTGATATTTTATGAGGTGTGTGGGTTATAAGCAACGCTGAAGAAATGATTAATACAATGAACTGTAAGATAGCAGGTGTTGGTATTATAGTAGAGTATAGTATAGTAAAGTTGTTCAACTCAACAAAAAAATGGCACAGGTGAAGCTTTACAAACTGTCCTCCAGGGATATGCATATATCCTCAGCTCTGCTTTCAGTCTCAGTCCAGTCTGGTACAAAATGAAGCTTAAAATCCAGAGTCACTTGGGTAGAAGTTACCAGATACCAGATCCACCAGGACAGGTGTGAGGGGATTTGCTCAGGATGGCAGGACGATAACATACTCCGAACAATCCACCACATCTGTGAGTAAAGGGGGAACATGTTAGGCTTTTTACATTAGCCTGGGTGCTGCAGGAAGCTCCTCTGGGCAGGTTCACAACAGTGACCTGGGCTGCGTCAGCCTGCACGTTAGCGGTGTGCGCTTCAGTGTGGGATGTGTGAAAACGTGTGTGGCACAATCAGGAAATTAGCTGCACAGGGAAAGTGAAAGTCAGAGTCAGATGGCTGTCATATGTGAGACAGTGTAAGGGAATACAGTCTCTGGCCTGTTTATCTACCAAGATAATCTAGGAAAATGGAAGGGTGCAGTAAGAAGATAAAACAGGATGATAAAGAAAATTTAGGGTGTTTTTCCACTGCACCAGTCACCATGCTAAAAATACAGTACTTTCATTACTTTTCCACTGACTACCAGTCAAGTACCAGTAACAAAAGTTCCAGTACATAAAGTACCAAACCAGCTGGGATACTTTTTTGGTACTTTGGAACGTTAGGGGGGGGACTTGTAAATGCTTTCTTTGTGAACTGATTTTGCAAATAGCTTACCTCTGAAATGCAATACAACTGCCATCTTGAAACAAATTACGAACTCAGAAAAGAATGATTAAACAAAATAAAAAAATAATAAGAAGAATGGATACGTGGACAAATGAGGAGACCCAAGCTTCACCTACTATCTGGTCAGCAGAACAGGTATAACCAGAGTAGGACTGCTTGACAGGAAATCTAGAACAGTGGTACCTCAGTTCTCAAACTCATTAGAACTCGAATTTCTTAAAAGTCAAACCAACCAGTTTGAAAAAAATTTACCTAGAGTTTGATCTGAATCTCAGAAGTCAAACTGTAAATGTCAACCTAAGATAACTTGTATGCGCGGGGAAATGAGTCACGCGGCACGTCTCTCAGTGGAAACAAAGGGTAAAGCTTCAGTCTCAGCCTCGCATTCGCTGTGAGAGCATCATGCAGATTTATTCTAGCTGAATACATATATTTCGACAGTAAAAATACATTTAGACAATGATAGACAGTAACAGTAATTATTATCATTATTATTATTATATAATAATAATAAAATACATTTTAAAATAAAGACTTCTTATTAATTATTTTAATATTAATAACAAACCATTAATACATTTCATTATAATAGTATTGTCGTGCTGAGCGGGGACATCTGGGTATCTGGGAATACGGGGTTTAATTACAGGTAAGGCAGGCAAAACGCAGACAGACAATATAATGACCGGACTGGGGAAACAAACTGAAACGCAGACTAAATACAGAGGACTAATGACAACAACCAGAAACAGCTGATCACACGGGGATTCCACACGGTGTTAGCGAGGGGGCGTGGCACACGGAAGGAGCAGACGATCGGGGCTGGACACATTGTTATTTTAACTTTACACATTGCTTGGATACATTTATTTTCTTACTTTATAAATTACTGTTTTGATAATTGTGCTTAGATGTGTTTAGTACAGTATATGCTCTTCTTGTTTTATCCAGTTCATTTTGAGTTTAAATGCCAAAAAAAACATATTTAGGTGTAATTTTTTGGGGCCAGGAACTAATTAATTGGTTTTCCGTTATATTCCACTGTATTTTGTATAATATATACTATGGCAGAGTCCTGAAAATTTTCTAAATATTGCAATGAGATTTTGTTGTAATAAATACTGGGGTATTTATAAAGCAAAAAAGGAGTTGATATTATAATTTCTCATAAAACCTCATAATTTCTCATAAATGTCTCATAAAACCACCTACAAATGATTTGAACAGTAAGGATGAAACTGATTATGATTGTCTTGCAGGCAGCACTCGTCCAAAAGCAGCAGAGGAAAACTTTTAAAGTAATTTTTAAAAAACATGTATTAGATAATCTTGAACAGGAACAATAATTAAGATTACAAAGTTTTTTTCCTGTGACAGAGTAAAAATGTTTTAGGGAAACTTTAAACCCCCTGCTGTACAATGTCTGCACAGTATGAAGTTATGAAAAAGCCTGATCTTAATTTAGCTGACTAGCGATGTAATAATTGTATGTACATAACATACAATGTTAGTATTAATATCACACATCATCCAGCCCTATAATGTACTACAGCCAGTTTTCGAATTCTGTACAAAATACCCTGCCTCACATTGTGATGTCATTCAGAACTGGTACCAGTTTCTACGCCAGTGGAAAACTTTTAACAAACACTTTTTAAGTACCAAATGTATAGTACCTGGTGCAGTGGGAAAGCACCCTTAGACGCAATAATGAAAGTATGGAAAATGGAATAATAATGTAATAGACAAATAAAGAGGTAGAGGAATTATGGAGATCAGGATGGAGGTTATACAGAAATACTTGCTTTCATAGTCCTGACTGTCATCTTCGCAGCTGGGAGCAGCAGGAAGTGACTGTAGCCTGACGGGGTGCCGTAATCTCACGGCCAGGCCCTGGTTCTTCTTCCTGTAGGACCTGATTAGGTCCTCCAACGTCTTGAAGAACCTCTCCTTCACACCGGGGGAAGTCTAGGCACGGCACATCGTTCAGTTTGCTTTGGTGGGAAGAGCTAGATGACTGCAATGCTCAACCAAAGCGCCTTCCGTTAGGAATGCAGGCAAGTCGTAAATAAAGCAAGTTTAAGGGCCGGAAACAAGTGACAACTAACAAAAATCGAGTGAGACAAATGAAAGATTTAAAGAAATGAATTTCAAACAAGCTCAACGAAAATTCCTTCATTTGAACCGACAAGATTTTAAACATGTTGCGTGGCTGTGTGCAAGCCAGGTGAGTTTTCTGTATATGTGTGTCCTGTGTGTCTGACACGTGCATTTTCTGTATGTTTGTCTTGTGTGTGTGACATGTACTCACATTAAATGTATCACTATTCCTAATCCCACCTACACTGCGTTTCAGGATTCAAGGGGTATGTATCATCCTATGGGAAGGGCATGTGCTGTGTGACCATGTCACCATGTCACCTGTGCCTATCAGACCTGGCTTCAGCTTATTGCTTTGTAACCTGGAGTGACGTGCCACTGTGGGACCGTACATGTGATTTTCAGCTCCCCTACCTCTCGCAGATGTTCTCGCCCGGAGAAGGCCACAACCAAGACCACCACACAGCTGAACTTACTTGCAGGGTGTAAAGTCCGTCACGAGTCTGATGTATCCGGTAGGTGTACACAATCTTCTTCTTGCTGCAGAGATGCACACATGCACACAGTTAGTGGCCAGATCCTTAGAGACAGTCATTTGCAAAATGGACTTTCCATTAGAAACACAGACACATTGCGAATAAAGCAAGTTTAAGCAACAGGGGCAGAAATGAGACACAATTAACAAAGAGCAAGTGAGACAAAGAAGCAAATGAATGAAATAAACTAAAGATACAGAAATAAATTTAAAACAAGCTCAAAGAACATTGAACCAACAAGATTTTAAACAGCTGCATTTTCCATGGCTGTGTGCAAGCTATGTGTGTTTTCTGTATGTGTGCCCTGTGTGTGAGTCACGTGCATTTTCTGTATGTGCAAGCCGTGTGCATTTTCTGTATTCTGTATGTGTGTCCTGTGTGCGAGCCGTGTGCATTTTCTGTATGTGTGTCCTGTGTGCGAGCTGCGAGATTGTGTGTGAGACGCACACATGCACACTGTCTCTGGTCATATCCTTAGAGACGGTCGATTGAAAATGTCACATAAACTCAGTTGTCACGTTCACTTGCTGCTTTCATTTGGCCTGCACCCTCTTTAGCCCTCATCAGCAAAATGCAATTCTTATGCAAAACGACGAAGAGTGAGGAGCTCTTGTGGAGATCACAGTGTTACCCACAAGGAGCCAGGACAGGAAACAGAGCGACACATGTCAGGGGGCCTGCAAACTTGAACAGGTTGTTCAGTGAATTGGCTTCAGCCACTAACAGTCTACACTTTATTCATCTAAAACGTTGCTTGAATAACAAGAACCATTTATATTTTAGTTATAAATCTAAAATTGGGGTTTTTACTTTGATAGTAGTTTGAGACCCAATAAAGGCAACATTCAGGACTGAAGCTGTTTCACTCACATGGGATATCAAACTGTGGCATTTCACACTGGTTTTAATGTTATGGTTTTCTAAATTAATTACACTTAATTGCAATTAATTAGCATAGTGTAAATTACATATCAGTATGTTCAAATAAGGACCCAATTCTTTAAGAAAGATAAACATCAGTTTCATATCTGTGCAAACAGGACTGGACTAGAATGAAATAAAAATAGAAAAAAGGAAATAGGCCCACATATTGATGAACCACATATCCATTGGCCACACAGTGGTACATTTCGCCTTGGGCCATCAGGGGCCATGTGTATTTACACTGCACCGTGTCTCAATTATGGTCCCACTTAGAAAATAAAATGTTCCATATTTCATTTTATTATTTTGATTGGGGGGGGTGCATGGATCAGCAGGTTAGTCTCTGTGCCTGTGATCAGAAGGTTGTTAGTTTGAGCCTCAGCAGGACAATCACATGTCCGCTGGGCCCGTGGGCAAGGCCCTTAACCTGCCAAAATCCCCCGGGGACACCAGAAAAATGGTCTGACCCTATGCTCAGACCCCAAGCTTCACTCTCAGTCATGTGTGTCACGTCTCAAAGGAGAGCGATATGGGACACATAAAAAGAAGCACTTCAATGCTGTATTTGTAGAAATGGCAGATAATGGAACATTTGATTTTTTTCAGCAGGAGTCCCGCACATTTACCACCCCTCCCATTCCTTAGATTGGACCCCGTAAGGGTGCCAGACAGCCAGTCCAGTCGTGTGTGTGATTCATTCCAACTAATGAATGGCACTTAGGGCTGCACGAATCTGAACAAAATGTGAATCTCGATTCTTTCACTTAGAATTGAGATCACAAATTTTTTGTAATGATTTTTTCTTAAATTTAAATGTTTATTTCACTCATTAAACTGCAAAAGGAAGCACAACAAAACATGATTGTGCCAAACATGATAGATCCAGGACCGGCATAGCAACTTCTGACAACAGAAAGGAAACGCTGAATTAGCTATTCAGTTAGGATAACAGACATTCCAAAAGTGCCAGTGAGGTACTTTTTTGGTACTTGATATGGGACTTGAAACGCTTTCTTTGTCGAACGGTTATGCAAATAGCCTGCCTCTGAAACGCAATACAACCGGCATCTTGAAACCGGGTGCGAACTCAGAAAAAGCAATAAAACAGGCAACTGAATCTGGGGAATGTTCCACGAAGCAGGATTTCTTGGATAGCTGGGTTTAACTCAAGCTAGAACTCATAATTGTCCAATAAGAGTTTAGGTAAGGAGCATTTCTATTGGACAATCCTGACTTCTAGCTAAATTAAACCCAGTTAACCGAGAAATCCTGCTTATAGTGGAACACCCCCCTAGACAGAAAAACCAAAGATCAGGATACCATGAAAAGAAAAAAGTACTTTGTGTAATATACTAGGACAGCACGGAATTGGAGAGTTTCTGAGTAGCCTATGTGATTTTGTTGTAATAAATATTGAAACGTAAACTCCCTGCGCTATAATGTCCGTATACAGAACTAAAGGAAAGAAAAAGCCTGATCTTAATCTAGCTGACTAGTGATGTAAGTACTGGATGTGTGTAACGTGACAGGTTGGTTTTAATATCGCACGTCTGCCAGCCCTACAACAATATATCACCATGATTTGCATCCACTACAGAAAAACTCGCCTGACTGTGACTGATATCATTCAGTGCTGGTCCCGGTTTTTACGCCAGTGAATAACCAGCACCCTGAAGTACCACAAGTAAGGTACCTGGTGTGGTGGAAAAGTGCCCAATAACACACCCCATTTCCCACACACAGACCGGTGTTCTGTCGATTAATGCTGCCTTGTCAAAAAATGCTACCGTAGTGCTAATCGATAGCCATAACCCTAACCATAAGCCCCCAAACCCCCCTAAAACCCTTACCTTAACCCTAAAACCCAGCCCTAATCCCAAAACCGTGGAATAGCACATGCGCAGAAAGGCTCAATAGTATGTCTCGATAGGTAGGATTTTATGACACAACACCGGCTCAGGTGCAGGATAAACGAATAACAGCACAACGCCGAACGGGAAATTGCTGCATGATGTGCGTTAAACCTCCATTTGGAAATGCATAAAATAATAATGATAATAATAATAATAATAATAATAATGATAATAATAATAATAATAATAATAATAATAATAATAATAATAATAATAATAATAATGCCTTTCGGGAATACGGGAATATGCTGCAGAGAGACTTCTTTCCTCACTCAAGGGACATTTGGATGCCCTCAAAGTGAAAAGCGTGTCGTTACTCCTTAATCTACCTGCGGCTCAGGTGTGTTCTGCTCTGCCCCAGACACAACTCACGATGAATTGCCGAGCTGAGGAAACTCCCAGAATTCTTAATTAGCATCCTGCTTGCAGATTTTTTATTTTTTATTTTATTTATTTCACAGGGGACAGCTATTGTATAATTATAAGGATACCTAGAGTTTCTCGTTTCGGTAAAATAAACTTAAGCTGTGCAACAATCATAATAAAGTATGCAGCCCCGCGATTTAATACTTATTTGCGGAATATGAAACATGAGTGACCTGCAACAGCTCAGACCCAGTCAGCACAATACGTACAGTCAGCAACAAGTACGTGGGCAATACGTCGCATAAACGGTGAATGGTCCCAATTGGATCGCGTTTCATTACGATACAGCATCGCGTTTTATCCACGAAAACGTCGTACCGTCGCGGTGTTAAAAAGCATTGCTCGTCTAAACGACGGATCGTCGCGTTTAAGTCGAAGGTCGCTTTTTGGTAGGGAAAACTGCGCCTCACGTATGATCTTGTTTAGAAATGGGTTTGTTCACCTCTGGAAGTAGTAATATTGCTATAATAATATTATTTAATGTAGTAATATTACTTGTCACATTATAGGGTACGGTGTGATTTACATAGCTATTTTATATAGCCTACTGGACATTGTTAAATGTTTCTTATTATCGACAATGTTTATTTGATATCCTGTTTATATGACAGTATTTTAAATAAGAGTGCGCACTTGTGTGGGGATCTACTGAGAGATGTCCCACTGTGGGTGAAGACTTGGCAATGTCAGATAGCTATACATGCAACTGTTCTTAAATAAGTGTTTGTTGTTAGGAAGACAATGGTCTGCTTCTGCAGTTGTTGGTAGGTTGGGTTTCCAATAAGTTTTGGGTTTTTTGTTTTGATATGCCGCTTGAGTTTTGATGGTTTTAGAGCTTCGTTTGAAAGTGTTAATCCACAATACACACACTGTGCCTTGGGCTTACTGGCCTGGCTTAAAGCAATGCATTCTGGTCCTGATGTAATGCATCATGGTTAGATTTAAACTTCGTTACCCACAGGGCAATTTATACAAAGTCAATGCACACGTAAGTTGTCATCTGTCTTGATGTAAGTCTAAATATTTAATGCTGTATTCTCTATTGTTGACCTTATAGCAACAGAGAGTATCCTTCTGCAAATGTAGGGAATTGTAGAGCCAGGTCCAACACCTGACAGAGACTGTTACCCAAAGATCTCCCTTTTTGGGTAACAGTCCTCTAGACGCACCATTAACAATGGCAAGTGCATTGCACAAAAATGCTTTATAATCTATTTTAATTAAAGTGGTTTAGATTGATTTTGGAAATGTTTATTTTTTCCTAGTCTAAATAATAAAGTTTCAAGGGGTCTTTAAGTTTATATTTCATACCAATTATATTCCTATGTGAATTACTATTAACTCACAGAGATTTTTTAAATACTTTTACAGGTCTTTCTATAAGAATCTATTACTTTTTCAGGGTGGAGAGGATGGTTGACTTCCACTGCAAGACAGGGAGGAGCTGAAGAACATCAAAATGCAGTTGGGAAATGTTGACTTTATGAACAAACTGGTATGATTATGGTTTTAGAAAACCTTATACATAGCTAATACATGGATACTAAGAAGTATACTATATACTTCTCCACTCTGAAGGATGTTTGCTCCCCAATTGGCAATTCATTTAAACTGGTGTGGCAGAGAGGACAAAACGCCGATGAGTAATACAAACATAGATGTGATAATCCATAAGTAAAACCAATGTTTAAGCAAAGGTAAAATTTGACCTTTCAGGATAAAGTTTTTATCCTAAAGGTTTAAACACAATATGTATTTACCATGCTCATGCACTTTACATAATTCTTTCCCATAGTTTTCATTGGTTTTAATGCCCAAAGTTTCTTTTTTCCGACTGCAGATAAAAAGTGAACAATCACAACGTAAAGCAATAACAATAAACTCACCTGTTCATGATTGACATTTACCATTTAATAAAGTCTAATGCAAGTGAATTGTGTCTGTTCTGTTTATTAGAGTCTGCATTACGAAACTCAGTGGTGTCTAGTCCAAACGAGGCTGAAGCTGAAACAACCATCAAAGAGTGGCTCGTGACAGGCTGACCAGGCGTGTGATATTTTGTCTGCATTTTATGTTTTTTTTAAATAAAAAACTTTTAACGAACACCTTTGTGCGTGTGTGTGTGTGTGTATGTATGTGTGTGTGTATATATATATATGTGTGTGTGTGTGTGTGTGTGTGTGTATCGATACGTGTTCAACACTAAAGCAAACGGGG
>JAODUD010000082.1:22872543-22889006 GCA_026784285.1 Stomatorhinus walkeri | reverse complement strand
GTATTATATAAGCCTGATCAAAGCTTTAAAAAGTCACTAAAGTTTGACTACTTGGCATTTGTGTGTGTGTGTGTGTGAGTGTATAATGTTTATATTGCTTTGATCCCCACAGTGTCAAAACCAGTTTTTTACGTCGTGGAGACCATTTTTCATGTGCCCACAAATAAAATAACAATGCCAAAAGTCTCGTATTTTGTTTGGTAACTTATGATTAAGGTTAGGGCTGGGTAGGGTTTAAGGTCGTCATGCTGGGAGTTTTCCACACAGAAATGAATGGAGATTCCCCACAAAGATATAATAACAAACCTGTGTATATAGAATATTTACGTATTAGTGAAAGTTCAGTCGTATAATTTTCGCTGTAATTTTAAGGGGACATAGTCTTGACAGAACCAGTTACTCCCTTAAAGATACCCTTAAAAGTTCACCGCGATGACATGCAGTGGGTTAGGAGTTTGTGTGTAGAAGGTCACTGGATCAAATCTTGGGTCTGACAGAATGCTCACATCACCATGGGGCCCTTGAGCAAGGCCCATAATGGGTCTGACCCTCTGCTCTAGAGTAATAAAGTGCAAACACTTTGTAGTTAAGCAGGTTTTTCCTGAATGTTAACTTCATTTGAGTATTTTAAGTTGTTGCAACTGTTACTTTCACTTTGCTACATTTCTGGGCAAAATAAGGACTTTTTACTCTGGCACAAGATTCTGCACAACCATTGTTACTCATTCAATTAAAAAAAAACAATTTTTGCTTTTTGTAAGATTGATGGACCTAAAAGTACAACTTGTTACTAAACAGATTTAAATCCAGGTATTTTTACTTGAGCAGTATTTTAATAGATTACTTTTTCTTTTACCTCTCAAATATTTTGGTGTGGTATCTGTACTATTATATGAAAACTGAGTCCTTTCCCACCACTTCTTTGCTCCGACCGCAACCTTGACTGTCATAGGAGAGCAAGGAGAAATATGCAAAATTGTATTTTGGCATGTTTTAACATTTGCATATTAATTTTGGCAGCGATATCTCGTGATTGAGTGGCACCAGAATGGACAGCTTCATCAGGCCAATCAGTGCCTGAACGCCTGCCGCCCACAGAGAACCACCTACTGGTGCTCCAGTGATCTATCGCCATGTGCTCATTATTTTCATCTTACTTGGGGGGGTATCAGAGATACACAGGGCAGGTATGCAACTAGTGTTAATGCTGAGGCAGGGGTGTGGAATGGCCAGCATGTTAAGGGGATGGAAATCACTTTAAACAATGCTCACTGAGTTAGATACAATTTGGAGATCTGAGTCACCTTTTTTGCAAAACTCTAAATACATTGTCATTCATCAAGACACATTTTGCACCATGGTGAAAGAAATTCTTTCACTCATGCAAAATCGAAAACACAGGTCTCAAAAGTTAAGCACAGCCAACATACAGTTTCTAAACATGAGAAGAAGCCAAAAGGTGACTAGAACATGGAAAACGTGCTGGATGGGAGTGCAAGTGCCAGAGGTGAGTTGAGTTACAACGTCAAGGTACACAAATGGTTCCCGCATCACCCAGTAAGGGAGAGCATTTCCTGTGATGTGGACAAAGTTGTCTGCCCTGACCCAGCCATGAGACATGGTTACTGTATGAAGCAGAATGAATATTCTTCCATGACTCTGGCTTTTTACCTTACATTTTACATATGCCTCTCATGGATATTTTACTTTGTCCGCTGCAGTAACTTTTTTGGAGTACCAAATACTGCAAGCATTACATATCAGTTTAGTATCATTGTATACAAACATTTTTGGTAGACTATAGTCTTGTGGTTTTCAGTTTTGCAGCTCAACATGCAAAAGACCACATCCACAGTAAACATTTCTCTACATACAAGCAGCAGTTTTGACTGTAGGTAGTGTTTTCACTTTTTTGCTATAGCGTGTAATGTGTGATCTGAAAGCAGTGTTTGCTTCTGAACAAAAATAGTTTTTCACTTTATCACTACTTTGTCTTTTTCAAAACTTAAAATGGTAACAACTTATTACACAAACTCTCCAACGTTCAAAACACTGCTTTTCATATTCATACTTATAAAGAAACTCTACGAGGTACTCACAGCAGTATGGGAACATTTCTTTAGATTGGCCACACACAAGATACTAATAGTTTCACAGTTTTTTTGTTCTTACAAGCATTAGATATTGTAGTACAGAATTTGTGATACATGTTTCATTGTGGTGCTTCAAGTATTGTCATTGTAAAATAACTAGTAAAGACTATACTATAGTGGAATCGTCGAACAAATCCAAAATTTATTGATGAAATACACTGCTATCACCCTCTAAGTAAAAAGACATGGTAAAAGAAAAGTACTGGTAATGATTATAGTGCAATGATGGGGAATCTTTCACCAACGGGCATCATGAAATTGAACATGTATGAAAATACTCAATCCTCACTTGCTTCACTCTGTATCTCTTTTATAGAATTTGGTGCCTTTTTGACACGCATTCAATGGTCGGCAAACTTATGGCTTCCCCCTTGCTACAGATGTCTTCATTGTCCAAGATGTGCTTTGTGTTCTCTAAGACAAATGTCATTTCTGGACTGGACCAAGTTGACCACAGCCCGCTCTTGTTCGTCATTTAGGAGTCTGCCTCTGCTTCCAATGTTTGGTTTAGTTTCTACTCCATAGGAAAAATTACAGGAGAAGCTAGCCTTCAAACTGTAGCACACATTTACATGGTTACATTGCATGCACTCGCAGCCACTGTGTCGCCCGAGCATTTCCTGAGTGACGCTATTCCACCTACATCCATCCCATGTAAGACCACGCCGCCGGCCAAGACACCACTTTGCAGTGCGGACTGTTGTCTCTCACCTGTTGTCCCACAGGGAAGCCCTGTGGTCATGCCAGGTGCCTCAGCTGTGCCCTACTCACCACCAGGTGCCCACTCACCTCCTGCCTCACCTCCTGCTCGTCCTGTTGGCACCTAATTTGCCTCCTGCTGTTGCCTTGGCAGTCTCCTCGCTGCCTCCCCGCCAGTGGTCACCTCACCCTCCATACACTGTCAGGCCAACACCAAATTCCCCAGTCGCCGCAAGGCGAGGTTGTGTTAACCAAAAAGAAGGACTTAGAGTGAGATCTTCTGGGCCTTGTCCTGTGTCCACATCAACCCAATCCCAAGTCCTTGTGTGGTCATTGTTGTCGACTGGGGCTCAAGGGAGGCACTGGACAATCCATCATCTCCCAGAGGGAGAGACTGAGGTGCACTATCCAGGACAATAGCCCAGACTCCTGTTCACCTGACATTGTCCGCCCAGGAAAATCCCCTCCTGTGGAGAGGACCTGTGGCATCCTCCTGCTTCTGCCTTGCATTTGCCTTGGCCCCCTCCTGCTCCAGCCCCTGCTCTAACCCCTTGGTGCCCTCTGATTCCGCTGGCCCCTCGGTACCCTCCAGTCCTGCTGACCCTCGAAGGCCCTTAGGTCCTGATGGGCCCTGCCTCACCAGTGAATGAGCTCTGGAGGGTCCTCACTGCATATCACCGCCCAGCTCCCTAGGTCCAGAAGACTCCCCTGATGGTCCCTGCTTCTTCTAACTCACACCTTGATCCTTGTCACATCACCCTGTCCTGAGTTTGTTTTTCTGTTTTTCTGCTCCCTAGTCCCCATTGATGTCTTGTGTCTGTCCCTCCAGTCCCTAGTCTGTGATCCCTGGTACCTGGTTCCATCCCGTGTTTGGTCTGTTTTATCTCTGTGGTTTTGTTTACTGTTGGTCTCTCCTGCTGTCCTCATAGTCCCTTAACTAATAGCTCAGAGTTGTTAAAATCTTAACTATATTGATGAACTAATATTGAAATAGCCGTTTGGATGAACAACATCCAGACCTGTTAGAATCTTATAGACCTGGATCATGATCCCCCTTAGTCTCCTTTGCTCGAGGCTAAACAGATTCAGCTCAGCTAATCTCTCCTTATAAGACATTCCTCTAAGACCAGGAATCACTCTCATAGCCCTCCGTTGCACCTTTTCTAAGGCAGCAATGTCCTTCTATGGTGACCAAACCTGCACACAATATTCTTTGTGGGGTCTTATATAAGTTTTATATAAGTTTTTTATAGAAAGAATTATATAATCATAGCATCACCTATCTTGAACTAAACTCCACACGACTAGAGATGTAACCCAACATTCTACTGGCCTTTATAATTGCTTCCCCACACTGGAGAGAGTGGGACATGGAAGCATCAACATACACACAGAGGTCTTTCTCATAGTCAGCTACCTTTCTTTCAGTGGACCCCATAAAATATCTGTACTTTATATTTCTGCTCCCTGAATGGACATTACTTACATTTATCTGTTAAATTTCATCTGCCAGGTATCAGCCTAGTCGCTAATTAAATCCAGATCCCGTTGTAGCCTCTCTGCTGCTAGACCATTTTGACTTTCTGAGATTTCATTTTATGTCAGTTTTAATTTTTTAACATACATGTTTTATCTTCTGTACAGCAATTTGAATTACCCCTGTTTAATGCATGGTGCTATACAATTGAATTTTTGCCTTTGTTCTGAGCTACCTTGTCATATCTTAGATAGAGGAGATGTCACAAGTAATGCAGAGTTGGGTGCCTTATTCTCCACCAAAACCAGAGTTCTGGGCATGCAGATAATTTCCGGTGTTTTCATGTTGTTGCACCCTCCTCCCTTGCTGTGGATGGAGTGGTGGCTCTGAGGCTAGGGATGTATTCTAGCAGCTGGAAGGTTGCTAGTTTGAATCCTGAGCAGTGATTCTACTCTATTGGGCCTTTGAGCAAGACCCTTAGCCTACAACTGCTTTGTCCTGGGTATGATGTTAATATACATCCTGCCCTGTAAGGAGGTCCTCCAACATACAGGGATATTTGGGGGTTGGTGGCAGGATTGGCACTCCAGCCCCTGGATAAAATCTCACACTGGTCTATTTGGACTAGTGTGGTGCTGAGGGATCACCCACTGCACTCAGGGATGAGAACAGTGTGCGCCCCTTACCTTCCCTCATACTGAAGCTACAATGGCTGTGATTAGCTTGACTTTCATTCCTCCTCACTCATTAACTGAACCCCTGTCCCTAAATGCTGTGGTTTGTTATTCTTTCTCCCCTCTGTTACATGGTTCTGCTCTTCATCAGTCCTGGGGGGGGGGGGGGTCTTACAATGCCGTTAATATCTATTTTTGCCATCCTGTACTTCCCTGTACTCCAGGTGTTCATTTTCTACCACCACTCTCCTACAGACACATGCGCCCTCCTGTGGCCGGGCATTAAGATTCTAGCGCCCTGGGTCAACACAACGGACCCACACAAACTGCTCCAGTTCCTGGAGAGCACATGGGCAGCACATGGGCGGAGCATGCACAGTCTGGCTCTTTACATGCGTCCCAGGCCGTCCTCACCCACAGGGTTGCATGTGGGTCAGTCAGGTTCTCCCAAACCAAACTCACCCAACCATGCTTTTGCGGACCTTGCTTTGTGCACTGGGGCACAGTCAGCTTGGAACGGAAAATGGCCTTCCCCAATCTGTTCTCATAAAGTTGAAAGAATATAATTTTGTAAAATGTCTGGGTATGCTGAAGAATTAAGAGTTAAATGTTTGTGAACCTGTTTGCATGGCTAGGTGTGTGATGTTATAGACCAGTGGCGATGGGTCTGAATGGCCCACGTGAATTCAATGATTATTACGTGTCCCAATATTTTTGTCCATATAGTATATGTGCCCTTGCCCTATTCCTTTGGTGCTCATTGTAGGTATCAGTATTGAGTGCATTTTCCTACCTGTCTGGTCTGATCTCATGTTCCAGTGTTTCTCCTCACTAGTTGGTAACCATGGTGCGAATTATGGGGGGCTGAGGGGAGCTCGGCTCCCCTGAAAAGGACACAAGCTCCTTTGAAAGCCTCCACATTTAAGTGGAGCTCTAAAAAACTGTCCACTTTCATGTTATAGGTTATATTTAATACTGGGTTATATTTGATTTTACATGTATATATATTTTTTTTATTTCATTAAGCTTCTTAAAATAATTTTTTAAAAATCAATAACATAAATATGTCAATGTCGTGTGTTCATTCGCTCATAATAGTGGAATGTTTTTTGCAGTTAACCTGTTATTGACTGCCCTGGTGCAAATGTACACGTATGCGCGTGCATGTGGTCCCCCCCTCGTCCCCGGAAAACAGGACTCCCCCGAAAGCCACTGTGTAACTCGAACCCTGGTCATACCACTCATTTACCTGATTGTGCTCTGTTCTGATCCCTCGTGGTCCCCCTTTTTTCTCATTGTTTGTTTGGTTGAACGAAATCCCTTTCATTTCAGCAAAGCAGCACATGGATTTTGACTCCTGCCCCGCATTCACTCATGACAGGAAGCTTAGAATATGGAGAAGAAGCCTGAGATAGTTAAATGTTTTGAACGGAATGAAAGGAAATTTCCCCATAATCGTTGTTTCTACGGCACTTGATTAATGCAAGGTTTTTCAGGACCGCAGATATCGTGTTATAGGAGGACTCTGTTACATGCGGTTTATATGTGTTTAAATGTTGTCAGCCAGCAGATGGCAGCAGAGCACAGGCCTGCCAGTAGCCCTGGCATACAGCAGTACCAGTTTCTGTTCCACTTACCCCATCCTCAGCCATGGATCCAGCCTAACTAGAAAATTCTATGTCAGTGGTAGCCAGATTTATCAGCAGACATTGATGAAATGTCCCTGACCCCATCTGCAGCGGTGGAGTCTTTCTGAAATAGCTGTGTTTGGGAGAGTGGGGGTTAGGGTTGGGGGAGAATGCGTGTGTAAGCCAGTGTTTATGGGTGTGTGCGGCAGGGAATGTAAGTTGACGTGGAGGAAGAAGAAGCAGATCAGTTAGATATCGGTGAAGTGTGCAGGATCTGCTGGTAACATCTAACAGGCTAAACCACATCACTAGGTCCCTCTGAATAAGCAGAGCCCTGAGCTTGGCTATCCCAGTACCGGCTTACACTGTGTTATCCTTTGAACCCGTATTGTTCCTGAGGAAGTTTAGCCTCACTCGCAGGCAATCATCAAGAAGCCCCCCCCCCCCCCCATTAATATGGATACAGAAACAGTCCCGTTTGGTATCCGCACCATTACCAGTCTCTGCCCCAGAATTACTTTGCAGCATTGTGGGGTTTTGGGTTCATGGATATATCCTCTGGGCTCAGTGGGGGGGGGGGGGGGGGGTTACAGAGTTGTTCAGAAAATCAGCAGGACTTGTCAGGGCGTGTGTGAGTGGGGGGAGACTCACAAGACCTCCCACCAAACTGTCATCTTGGTGGAAGCGGTTAAATCTGGATGCTGGAGTGCAGCCAGCGGAAGTCAGATTGCTTATTATCCCAAAACAAACATCCCATTTCCTGGTTTTGTTCAGACTGCTGCAGCAAAAGGCGAAGTTGTGAGCCGTCTGTGTTGATCTAAAATGGGGAATCACCTGTCTTAAGTAGGGGGTTATCTGCTAAACCAGGGGGACACCAGCCCAAAGCTGGAAATCCCTGATCTGCTCTGGTAAAAAGGTCTCTCCCATTCCCTGCAGGAACCTGCCCACCATCATGACCTGGGTGATGGCCCAGAAGCCAGGGCACCATGGAGTCAACATCAGCACCGCTACAACGACATGCCTCTTGCGCAAAAAGGGTGCTGTCTCTAAGTGTCTGATAAACACACAAGTGTGTTTTATAGAGCCATAACCTCCAACTCATCTCTTACTTCCTAAACTACTACACAATCTTGGGAGACAGACTTGGCCTTCCCTATTGATGACAGCCTGGTGGAAAGCATGGATCCATGTGGTTGAAATTTCTATCTGCAATCAAACCAAATCCACTCAGTTTAAAATTGTGCATCGTATAGATATGAGACCTGCTCTCAAACACAAGATGGATCCTGATGTGTCTCCATTCTTTAGTAAATGCGACCCTGAGATCAGTAACTTCATTCATTTTTTCTAGTCATGTGTAAAGCCACAAAGATACTGGGTATGTGCATGATCTGTATGTTATTCCTGGTGCTCCAATAGAGTTTGATCCTATGTGCCTCCTTCTTGGTCTTCCAGACATTCACATTGTAAATATCAAGAACAAGAGGCTATTTAGTCTACTGACTTTTGCTGCAAGGAGGAATGTTTTGCTGTTTTGGACTAAGGTCACTACTCCAGCAAAGAAGTCCTGGCACGATCTTAATGGATTGCATTCCCAGTGAAATCATTTCTTGTTTGTTCTTGTTTCATTTTCTTGTTCTCTGTGAATACTTTCTATAAAATTTGGGGCCCCTATTTATGATTTATTGGTCCTACGCTGTCGTCTCCTAGGTTAGCCTGTTGGTGTGTCTCTCGTGCTAGGAAGAGGAGAAGAAGGGAAAAACAGAGATGCGTCACCTTTCTATCCAAATGTGTTTCTTTTCATTTTCTGTGGCCAATCTCCGCTGTAGGGGGTATTGGGGGCTGGGGGTGGAGATAAAGCCCCCACTATGTTTGCATTCCTTACTGTCACCTTCTCATTCGGTCATGCTATGTCTGAGCTGTTTTGCTTGTGCTGGTATTGTTTACAGAAAATGTAATAAACATGTGTTATTAAGAAAGAACATCATTACCTCTGACTTGGTGGTCCTGGTACAGCCAATAAGCTTAATAAACAGCAACTTCTTGACTGAGCAGTCATACACAACACATTCAGTCGGCAACAGCCGGCAATCAGCCATGTACACTCAGTCAGGGGCCATCACAGAAAGTCCAGCTGATCATGTGATCTAAAGCCATAGTCACCTGAACAGAAACAGCCAATCAGATAGTTCCAAACACAGAGGTGGTGTCATAGCCACAAAGAAGTCCACTCTAAGCCACTAATCAGGGGTTTCTTCATTTAACATCCTAGTCCTGGTCCCACATTACAGAGGGCAGGAGAATTGACTATAAAATGAAGGTCATGCATAGTTTCACTTCTGGCCCAGCATTCTGTCCCACTGGTTTTGTCCCAAATGTAGCTGGGCCTTCAACACGAACATTACGTCACCCACGCTGAGGGGCACGCTCAGAAACATCTCCCCACAAGAAAAGACATACCACTGCTTTGTTTATTTGTTTGTTATTCTAAAACATGAAGTCGTGGAGCTCTGGCCCCATGACCCTGTGGGTCGTGACCTCACTCTGGTGCTATGACCCTGTAAGTTGTGACCCTGTCCGGGTGCTGGGATTCTATGAGACGTTACCCTGACCAGGTGCTCTATCACTGTGGCTCATGACCCTGCCTTTGTGACTCTGTGAGACATGACTGAACTCGGATGCCATAACCCTTCAGGTCACCTGGGTGCTATGGTCCTGTGGGTTGTAACCCCACCCTGGTACCGTGACTCTGTGGGTCATGACCCCACCCTGGTACCTTGACCTTGTAGGTCATGACCCCAATAAAGTGCTGTGATCCTGTGGACCATGATCCCACCCTGGTACCATGACCATGTGAGTTGTGACCCCACTTGAGTGTCATGGTCACGTAGGTCGTGACCCCACCCTGGTGCTATTCCAACTGATTGCACTCCTCGTGCAGCACATTGAGCTGTGGGCAGATGCAGAGCCAGCATGTGGCTTATATAACAGCAGGCTAATTACAGTATAATTACGCTGCTGCTCCTGGCCCAGTGGTTTGGCCACTGCCGCTGATATCTTTAGCTCCCTCTGCTCTCTGTTTGTTTTCTGTTCTGGATTCCTCACAGGCTTTGGCCTTGGGGTCCAGGCTGAAGGCAATATTATTGAGCATCTATCTAGTGGTTCGTCCCACCTAAGCCTATTCCCAGGGAGATAATCCGGAGTGACTCTAAACAGTCGTGTACAAACCTTTACTACTCACTGCTCATTTCCATAACCTGCTTCACTGATTCTGGGTCTAAGTTGCAGTGCTTTCAGAAAGTGGGTTTGTCTGCTACAGGAGTAGCACAGGACAGCAGGACTGACACAAGGATAGATTTTATTACCAAGGAGATCAGAAAAAAACGAACTGTTAAAATTAACTTTAAAGGACAAATCTTGACCCAGAAAACATAGTCTTTTTTATTATAAACTCATTTTGACGCAAAACGTCGGACTCCTTAAATGTCTCCTGAAGGCACCCAAGCCAGCGCTATTTAACTGTAAGAATGAAACCCAAAGCCAGTTACCTTTGATACACATAAGAACATAAGAAATTTACAAATGAGAGGAGGCCATTCAGGTAATCAAGCTCATTTGGGGAGAACTTAACTAATAGCTCAGAGTTGTTAAAATCTTATCTAGCTCTGAGTTAAAGGAACCCAGGGTTTTAGCTTGCACTACATGAGCAGTAAGATCATTCCATACTCAAACTACACACTGTGTACAGAACTGTTTTCTCAAATTCAGTTTAAAATGTTCTCCTGTATCATGTCCCTCCTTAGTCTCCTTTGCTTAGGGCTGAACAGATTCAACTCAGCTAACCTCTCCTCATACGACATTCCTCTAAGACCAGGAATCATTCGCGTAGCCCTACGTTACACCCTTTCCAAGGCAGCAATGTCCTTCTTAAGATATGGTGACCAAACCTGCATACAATATTCTAGGTGGGGTCATACCAAGGAATTGTATAATCGTAGCATCACCTCCCTTGACTTAAACTTCACACACCTAGAGATGCAACCTAACATCCTATTGGTCTTTTTAATTGCTTCCCCACACTGGAGAGAGTGGGACATGGAAGCATCAACATACACACTGAGATCTTTCTCATAATCAGCTACTTTTATTTCAGTGGACCCCATAAAATATCTGTATTTTATATTTCTGCTCCCTGCATGGATTACCTTACCTAACTATCCACTGCTTTCACCCAGCGCATTCAATCACTGTTTTATGAAATGACTATACACGATTTAAACAGGGCATAATTTGCTGGAAGAAAAGACTGTCTAATTTGGCTGTATATTTAGAAAATGTCACCGTTTTTTAATTTGCCGACATGCATAGAGATGCATTTACTTCAGCAGAGGCAAGGAGAGCTGGGATGTTTGGTAAAGTGAAGGGCTTTATTCAATTAGCAACTGGGAAAACCCCAGCTGACTAAAATGATAAAAAGTCAAACGACATATTTACGGTTGTTTTATTTACAAATACTGGTTGATTTGGGATATACATGTAAACGCAACTGTAACGGAAAGGCCTACGTCATACTGAATACATTGTGTTTAATTTAAGAAATGTAAGATTAGTGTAAAAGTCTCCTGTTCTCGGATACTAAGATAACATAATGCGTGTTTTCTTTATTTAATATCGCCAACACAGGAATTTGGGAAAACCGTACGTGGATGCTTTAAAACGGACCCCAAGGCACATACCGTTTCCGAGCAACTGTTTTGTATCCAGAGCCTCCATAATAACTAGCGGATAACATAAAATCATAGTACCATTTTGATGTGAGTGTCTGTAGGGGACCCGCTCCGCCACCACCCCCTTCCCACGCCGACCCTCCCATTTCCAGCCTTTCCACACGACCCTCCCATGCTGCTCCAGCCTTCCCAGGTCCCCTTCCAGCTGTTGCGCATTCCTGAGACTGCAGCGGGAGACGACGGCGCGGATAGTCGCGTCTAATTTTGCTGGTAAGCCGCAGGAGCTGTGATGTCCCTGGCGAAGCGGGGCGGCCTCTGACAGCTATACTGCGAGCAGGGACCGGAGGGGTCCGTGTGCGCGCCTGGATGTCGGTGTTACTCAGATCCCGGAGCCCCGCGACGGACACTGACATCTCACTCTTCGCGATGGTATGTAGCAAGGTATTTCGAAAACTTTTCAAAGTGTTGTTTTTATACCCGCGACGTGCCGCGCGTCTTCGCTTCGTCCGGGTTGCTTTAAATGGGTCGGTATAAAGGGCGCTATAATTTGGCGCACCGCCGTTATCTGAACGCTGCTCCCCGCATACCGAGATGAAATGGCTCCGCAAGCCCCGGCATGATGAAAACCGTGTTGTGTCTGTGCTCCGTCGGGTTAGCGCGTCCTGATGTCAGGATAAAGCAGGGCACACATTACAGGTAAAAAGTCACAGTCTCCTCCGCCCTGAAAAACTCCCTATTCCCGCACCACTTCCTGTCTGGATACTACAGGAAGGCAAAGTCCAGCTCCGGATTTCGACCATCGGGTGCCTGGGTTATGACTCCAGTCTCACCTTAAGTGCTCAGAGGAACATCAGCTTAAGCTGCATGTCTGGTTGACATCACGTCTGCTGCGTGTTTGGGTGGCATTGTGTCAGATGCATGTTTGGGGGGCATCACATCAGCTGTATGTTTGGGGGGGGGGGGCATCACATCAGCTTCATGTTGGGTTGCACTGTCCTTTATGGTGATTTATGTCACAGATGTCACCTGACCTCTGACCATGAGGTTGCCATGGAAACTTGCACTTGATTGTTGGGCTAGAGCTGTATTTCTTTTGCCACCTGTGGAATGAGGCCCCACCCCCCTCCATCCACAACAGCCTGTTGGTGTCAAAAGATGGTCTTCTACAGCCCAGATTCCCAAACATCTCATGGGGACCCACATCCATTCAGCTAATTATCTGCTCATTATGCTGTTGATTACTCAAATCAACTGTTCTGAAAGAAGAAATACAGTAGCTGGACATCGTTGAGAGATCTAGGAGTCTCCAAATTTAACACACCTGGAATCATGCAGATGTGATTTTTTTTAACTTTTTTTGCATTCCCATTATTGGGATAACCAGAATCACTTCAGTCTAGGTTTGGATTACACGATTAACTTAGGGTTTGGCTTAGGTTTAGGCTTAGGGTTACCTGGAGCCTTTGTCATGAAGTCAGATTTGTTGCATAGCCGGATTTTAAGTACCTCTGTTTAAATGGAATTTATGTTCCTTCACTTACATATAGCCCAGAGTACCTTAAACAAGACAAGTTATCCAGCTAATCAAGAAATCTGGCTCCATGATACAGGCCCCAGGTTATCTTGGTTTGGGATTGCAGGCTTTAAAGAGGAAACTCCACCCCAAACAACAATGAGGTGCTGCTGTTAATCTCCTATTTTCTGTGTTTCCAAAGATGCAGAGAATGAATCCATTTGTTCTCCTGAACACACCCTGAGTGTTCCAGTGTGTGTTCACTCTGTTCCAGTTTGTGCTGATGGATTGGGAAGTAGTTCTTTTTTTGTTGTGATCTCAGTGTCAGCCTGACTGACCTGGGCAAGACAGCAACATTGTGATGTTTACATCACGAGAGACACTCTCCTTACAGCTGTCCCCTGAAACCTTGGTGCCATGACAGGGAAAAAAAAAGTGCTTGGCATGACAATGGAAGGGATACTAGGTATTTAGTCTGAAACTGCCAGTGACTCCATTTGCTCTACTTAACGGGAAACAGAAGTTGAGTAGCTGCACAGAAAAACTTTGGGTGCAACTGCTAGCTAACAGTTCAATGCTGGCACTGGTGTGTAGAACAAGCTAAATAGTCGAGCTTCATTTGTGGCAGATTCAGTCGCCTGACAGCTGTGTTACATATCTGAAAAGCTATTTATAAAAACATATACGTGGATAAAAAGGCAGCAGTTTGATTGAGAGGGCTGGAAGCAGTAAGGTTTTTACTACCCTCTAGCCAGACTAGGCCACAGGGCCTGACAAACACTCAGTACCTGTGACCTGACACAGCGCCCCCTAGGACTTCTTTCTGTCTCTTGCAGTTAATTTGTAATGAAACATAATAATTCTTTTAAAAAAAGGCTTCCAAAAATGCAGAGACGATGCAGATATTTCTCAATTGCTCTGTTACTCTCTCATGGCCAGCTCCATGCAGCCGGACATGCAGAGAGGCCAGGCCGCCCTACCCGGAGCACTAAGTGCAGGGGGCTGGCTTCACTATGCTGAGGGAGGCACATGACAATGGAGAACATTGTGGAATGCACGGCTTCAGGGCAGAGACAATGCCTGGGAGCCGGCCAATCAGGGCTGCCCCATTGACCCCTCAGACGAATCAAATCCAGCCCATTTATGACTGTGGCACAATTGTGGAGTGAAGGAATTTAACTCCTGTTCGTGGTGATGAGGGCACCTGTTACATAACGAATCTAAATGAAAGGCATCATAAAGCAGTGGGGAGGGTGTGGCCACAATTGGGGGGGCAGTCCCATAGCTCCATCCAGCAGAGCCGCATGCCCCCACCCAGAGCACTCTGTAACCACGGTAGCTTAGTGTCCCTCTGCCAGGGTCCGCATAGGCCTAACGCACCCAGCCAACTCATGGTGGGGTCAGGGCCTGAATAACAGGGCATAATCTGTGCTTCAAGGTAGAAGACATTCCTTCTTATGTGGCAGTGGTCAGGATGGATGCAAAGAGGCAGCCATCTTTTTCTTAAGGTGGCTTAATTAAGCTAATTTTATAACCAACTAGCCAAATTTAGCCAAATTTGCATATGAAAAAAATCACAAAATGTTCTTATTTTGGCGACCCTCTCATAGGCACAGAGGTGGGTAACCCTGTCACCATGGTGACGACATGCCTCTCCCCCTCCAGGGGGGAGATACCAGCCACACCTGCATGCCAAACCTCATTCCTGCCTGGCGGAATAGCTGATAGGTCGGCGATAAAGAGTAGTAATGGGCTTGTAGGTGACGCCTCATCCTGCGGTTTTCCGCTCGCCTGCCTGTCTGTCTGCGGGTGTAACCCCCCCCACCCCCTCCCCCGAGTCCCGATGCTACATTTTGAGGTCTGCGACGCCCACATGAAAATATAAGCTTCAGTTGTTTGCTTTGTTGGCTATGTCTGGATGCCAGAGTGCTGACTGCTGCCAAACCCCCACAGGGCACGGAGTCCACCAGCCCGCCGGGCAGCTCCTCACACCTGGAGGCGGATCAGCGTATCGCTCCCTCAGGCAAGGTGAGCCAGGAGCCCAAACACCACCGGAACCCTGATATCACTGCCGTCGTCACTCACTTGGCTGTGTCCACCTCTGACCCTTCATGCAGAGCCCGCCCCTTGACCTGATCGACACGGGAAAGGCGTTGAAGTTGCAGACGGCCACGCCGCACTTAGTCAGCCTGGGCAGCGGCCGTCTGAGCGTGGCCATCACCCTGTTGCCACTCAAAGAAGGTGACAGAAACCTGCCGTCCCAAACATATAGATAGGGACAGACAGATAAATAGACAGACACAAAGATACACAGACAGACAGATACAGATGCAGAGAGACGGACTTTGGCCGGAACTGTAGCTCTGTATTCCAGGAGTGACTCGGATTGGACGCGAGGACGCTCCCCTTCCCCAGGACATCACCATCGAGGGTCCCGGGATCGAGGCCGAGCACTGTCTGATCAAGAATAAGGGGGGGCTCATCACCTTGGACCCCTGTGGAAACCCTTGTGCCCTCGATGGTATCCCTGTGATGAAGCCCACGCAGCTGACCCAAGGTGAGGATTCCCAGTAGATGCACCCCCCCACAGAAAGCCTAACCCTCACCCTCTCTCATTAGGCCAAGCCACTTTCAGCATGTCAAACACAGAGTGTGTGTGACCGGGTTGTAGTCCCGGCTCAGCTTCAACAGTCTGAAGCAGATTCCTGTGCCTCCCAGCTATGCTGTGACTCAGAGCTTCCAGAGGAAGGGGTAGGAGGGAAGCCTCTCACCCCCCCATACTTAAGTCTGTGTGGAGCCAGGGTAGCCCACCCTGTATGCACTGACAGCCCGGCATGTTGGAGGGAGGGGTTATTCTCCTACATTTCAGGTCTGATTCATAGCTACAGTGACATTCTCATAGTGATTCATAGCCTGCATCTAAGTACTTAAAAACACAACAAAGCTTTAAGAAGACAGAATCGCCTGGACACACCTGACCTATGTGCCACTGCGGTGACGGCCTATGGGGCACAGGGAACTGGGACTTGAAGACAAATAGGCAGAAAGAGACAGGCAAACAGAGAGACATGCAGACAGAAGAGGAGAGAATGACAGACAGACAGCTTAGCGTTGTGACAGAGAGTCTGCAATGCAGCAGACTGACTAAGGTGACTGACAGAGAGACAGACTGACTAAGGTGACAGACAGAGAGACAGACTGACTGGTGACTAAGAGAGGGACTGACTGTGGTGACTGACAGGGGGACGACTGACTGTGGTCACTGACAGTGAGACTGACTGAGGTGACTGACAGAGAGACAGACTGACTGGTGACTAAGAGAGGGACTGACTGTGGTGACTGACAGGGGGATGACTGACTGTGGTCACTGACAGAGAGACTGACTGAGGTGATTGACAGAGGGACAGACTGACTGTGATGACTGACAAAGACAGACTGACTGTGGTGACAGAGAGGGACAGACTGACTGTGGTCACTGACAGAGGGACAGTGACCGTGGTCACTGACAGAGGGACTGTCTGTGGTGACTGATAGAGGGACTGGCTGCGGTGACTGACAGAGGGACTGGCTGTGGTGACTGATAGAGGGACTG
>JAODUD010000082.1:22831203-22848747 GCA_026784285.1 Stomatorhinus walkeri | reverse complement strand
TGGACCGAAGTCTCTCCCTCAAAGGTAATGCAGTATATCCCCACACCCCAGACACACCATCCACCTGATTTCTTACACATGACAGCATCCCACAATTCACCTGGGCTCTCCTTCCATCCATCCATCCATTTTCCAACCTTCTGGGTTGCGGGGGGTCAGGAGCCTGTCCCAAAAGCTACGGGGACGAGGCGGTGAACACCCCAGGACGGAGGGCCAGCCCATCGCAGGGCTCTCCTTCTCACTAACTATATATGACCTCCCTCCCGTCTCACCATCAAATTGAAAAATAAGTATTTTGAACCAGGTTATTGTAAACGGGCTCTGCCTAAATACAGCAAAAACAAAGCAATATGGAGGATGCACTCCTTAACCACTAAAGTGATGCTCACCCACACAGGCAAATGCTAATGTCCAAATACATCCATACATACAAATGTAGCTTTAGCCCACTGACTGTTTCAGTACCAGTAGTGTGCTCCGTGCCCAGAACTGACAGACAGAGCAGCCGCGTTGGCCGACACACACACACACCCCACCTGGTCCCACAGAGTGATAGTGTGACCCGACGGCATTATGTGAACCTGTCCAGCTCACGTGCAGCAGTATCACCCCGCACAGGCCTCTCTGTGTCAGTAATGGCAGCACACAGGAGTCTGTTAATCCATTTATTAAATAGAAAAGCAGAGGACACTCAGGTTCACAGCGGCAACAGAAGAGAAACAAAACTTGATCAGCGGCCATCAGACAGACGTAGAGGTCTGAAGACATTTGCTCACTGGGCCGGTGACATCACACTGTCAAAGATATGGGGGACGTGTGACTCTGCAGGGCCCAAAGTCGATAAGAAACCAGACGTGCCCTTCATGCTGCTACATTCAGCTGTGAGTGCAGAGTGCCCAAGTCGCCCCTGAGTCGCCCCCTGCCCCCCACTACACAAAAGCACAGCAGGCGAGCGGCTTCTACAAAAATTATGAGCCAAAGGGCCGTTTCAGGAAGGAGAGAGCTATAGAAAAAGGCCTTGGTCAATCAAAGAACGTCTCAAAACAGAGACATCGATCCCTGATCTGGTTCTGGTGCTGGGAACTCCACATAGCTCGCAATCCCATGTGTGCCGGAAGACTGTTTTACACAGCGAGTCAGACCCAGAACAATCTATACATGGCATGACAGTTTTATAAATCACAATTGAAGGACACTGCAGCAAAAGGGTCCTCCATGTTAAACAAAGAGCACTACAGGGGAGCCTGGAGGATTATGGGTAGTCATTGCTGATCCTCAAACAGGTGGCTGGTTATGGGGTCAGCTGGGGCACCATGTCTTCATCTGAAACTCTAGATGCCCATGACTACTCGCTCTCAATCCTCTGACTGTCCTACTGTGCACGTAGGTGACCTCTCTGCTGATCAATGTCTCTGTACATATTTCCTCTCTTGACATATTTCCTATTATAGCTGTGTTTACAGTACCACAGACAGATCATGCTCTGGTGTTGCAGTATTTCAGTGCTCAGATGTTCTGGAACTCAAATGTTCCAGGGCTTCAGTATTCTGGTGCTCCAACGCTCCAGTGCTTCACTATTCCAGAGCTTCGATATTCCAGTGAATCGGTGCTCAGCTGTTCCAGAGCTCCATTGTTGCATCATTCCCTCATTCTCGTGTTGCAGTGCAGCATGGTGAGAAGGCATTGAGGGTTGCAGCTGGTATTCCTGATGGTATGGGTGCAGGGTCATCCCGCTCTACACATTAGTTTGATTTGCTGCAGTACTCCACAGGCTTCTATGCTAGGGAGGTGACCTATAAAAAATCAGCAGTAAGGTGGTCTTAACAGGCTGCCAGATTGTGAAACTCGATAGGCAGAGTAGGCATCCATGTTGTCATGCGTAAACGTGGTTTTTGACGGAGGCTTTGCACTTCCTGCAGTTAATTCCAGCCCCTCTACTTCCTGTGAGTGTCGTGGAGCTTGGTGCTCGATGGCTTATTGCTGATGCGGCGCACGGGGACCTTGGACACAGGTATCTTGGTACGGGGCAGTTCAGTCTTCGGTTGTAGGGCGTCAGGTGGTCCAGGCAACAGTGCCCCCTGGCTGGCAGAGTGAGACGGCGCCACCTGCTTAGCGTTGACGGGGATCCTGGAGTCGCGGGGCAGGCTGGTGCTGCCCTTCAGGGAGCGGAAGGAGGAGGCAGCCTCGGGGGAGGGGCCCACCTGGGGGGGCTTGGTCAGCTTGGTCACCTCCTCATCAGAAGTTCCCAGGCCTGGGCTCGGCTCGGGGTCAACATAGAGATCGTAGAGGGCGTCGCCACTACAACTGTCCCGCAGCAAGGGACTGGCACTCTCTTCCTCACCACCCTCCTCGTCCTCATCTGGGCCAGGCGTCGGTGAGTCCCAGTAGCCTTCGTCACTGTTGGGCGGGGCCTCTTGTGCCGCCAGATCTTTGCCCCTTCCCTCGTCGGGCGTGGTCTGGCGAAGTGACCGTGCCCCCACCCTGCCACTGACAGGTATCTTGCTCAGTCCCAGGGCTCTCAATGGGGGGGGCTTTTTCTCAGACTGCATGGCTGAAGGGGGAGGGGCGCCCTGGCGGGGCAGCATGTGCCAGAGATCTTGCATGTCGGCTTCGTCAACCTGCTCAGGGCTGGCCATCTCCTCGCCGCCTCCCATGTAGGTTTCCACGCCGCCCGGAGCCTTTAGCGGAGTAGGGGGGTCCTCGAACACAGGCGGAGAAATCACAGGGGGTACTACCCCTGGCATGCAGTCCCGGGCTGGAGACGTGCCGTCCTCAGCAGGGGCTTCTCCCCCTGGTCCGGCCCCGCTGCTGCTCCCCGTGCCGCTGCTGCTCTGGCTCCCCGCCCCCTCATCCTCAGCGTCAGCGATGATGTCACCGCAGCCCGTCAGCGAGTCAAAGCTTTTCAGGGATGTGACGTCAGTGAACAGGCAGCACAGGCGGTCCACCGAATGCTCTGAGGGGGGATGCGCAGTGCCGCCACTGCGCCCGGGAGGGGTCACCATCACAGTGGGGGCTGTCAGTGGGGCCCGAATGGAGGAGGGGCTGGGCTCGGCCCCCAAGCTGTCAGGCAGGTGGCCATTCAGGTCTTGGGCTGCATCCGCGGGAGGATCCGACGCCATCGCCTGGGGCTCCAGGCTCAGCACCACAGCATCCCTGGCTGGCTCCAGGTGCCCGTCTTCTTGCCGCGGGGCTCCCTGCGCCTCCTTGCGCCGCCGAGGCCAGCGCATACTCCCCAGCAGCCCCCGCAGGCCCGTACGCTGCCGGGGGGCCCGTGGCTCGCTGGCACCCCCCCGCCCACTCCGGCGCAGCAGTGAGAAGAAGCTGAGCGACTTGGTGACGGCGTGGCGGGCCGCAGCGGTGGCAGCATGGGGGCGGGACAAGCGTCTGGCCCCGCCCACTGGCTCAGCACCATCTTCCTTATCGCGTTCACCCAGCCCATCGTGCGTCCGGCTCCTGCCCAGTGCTGCCCCCGCCCTGCGGTGGCCAAATAGCTTGAAGGCAGCCCTATTGATGCGTCCAGGGGCTGCAGGCTCGCAGGGGGGGGCCTCGCTGGTCTCGTTCTGCACATCCATGTCCGCCGCCGCCGCCACACTCAGTGCTGCCGCTGTGCTCTCCACACACTGCACCTCTCTCACTCTCCTCCTCTCTCCTGTGGGCTTTGCCTTCCCTCTCCCTCCCTTACTCGGTCCTCATCTTTGTCTCTCTCTCTCTCTCTCTCTCCACAGACTGACTCTCCTTCTCTCCGTGTTGCTCTCTCTTCCTCCCCCCCCCCCTACTGCTCGATCAGGTCTCCATGGTAACCGGGGGGCTGCAAAGCGGCTTTTGCCAGTGATGGTGTAACTGTGGAGTTTGGGCTGCTCCTTCTGATTGGCTTACTTCAAGGTCCCCCCCCCCCCCCCCCACCCCTCCCCCCCATCCCCCTAGCTAGGGAACGCAATCACCACACAGCGGCCACATGGGGGGTGGGAACACAGGCAGAAACGAGCGGAAGAAAAAAAACTGTGCTAATCCAGCTCCCCACAGCTTGATGTAAACACAGAGCGCCATTATGCCGGATCTGGGTCACAGTGGCAAACGGGAACGACAGCGGCACAATGGCGGACAGGAGGAGAGTGGAGAAATGCAGCGAGACCAGGAGTCGCTGCCCGTAAACACCCAAAGCCTCCACCCCCCCACCCCCAGAGTCCTGCCCTACAGAGAAGGTGCCTCTCAGCATGCACCCGTATGCCATATGGTCTCAGGGTGGGGGGTCAGCATCCACGGGCAGAGCTGAGTTACCCCCCCCCACCCCCATCTGCTGGAGCGGCTCTCCACAGCAGGCTGGCCTGCATGATCATGCTCATCATCTGCTACTTCGCTAGCTCACAACCTGTCGCCCTCCCCCACTTTGTCTTTTTTTCCCGGGATGCCGGCCCCCACCCCCCTGCAGTACGAGGCCAGACCTCATCTTCTGACTCGCTGGTGCGGTACAATGTTACCATTGAGGCTTGGGAGAGCCACCTAAGAGTGGGCGAGGCCTCTATTGTCTTCCAGCCGGTGCTCTGGGGCTCCCTGCTCCCCCCACCCCCACTGGCCGTGGGGTTTCCCCCGGATGCCAGAACCTTCTGCCTGGGGCAGCACCGGGGACCCCTAAACCCCTGACCACCCGACGTATCACTGAACACACCTCACGCCTACACGTTCTCCGAGCGACGCAGCCGCTAATCTCCGTGTCCTGACTTCTCAGAGGTCCCTGGGTTCCATTACTGCCAGTGACTCTCCCCAGATTCACTGTGGCCATGGTTTCAGACACCTGCTCTCACTGGCCGGCGCTACTTGCGATGGAGATGCTGGTCACATGCATGTGTGTCTGAGTGTTGCAGTGTGACACAGAGGGCTGATTCATACCATGGCCCCCAATCCTGTACAAGAGCCCAGGTGCCCCTGGACTGGGGGGGGGGGGGGGGGTTCACAAGGTTGCCAGTATGCTGTGACAGCAGAGTGGTGCTTACTCACTTGTGCATGACCACTTGTTATGAAGGATCCACAGATGAGTTACGGGAGACCAACTATTCAAACCGCGAGTAGCCACCACCTCTGAGGTGGTCACCTGGGGGTCACAGCCAGCAGGACAGTTCACACAGCAGTCACAAACAGGCAGGAACACAGCTTGTATTCACAATGTCACCTTTATTTACCAGCTCATTTCCATCTGGGGGGGGGGGGGGGGCATGGGGGGAGACCCTTTTTACCGTAAACCTGGACTTCAGCTGTTAGGGCTGACAGGCAGGGCAGAAGACACCCCCAACCAATCAGCCCCAGCTGTACCACAACAGACAAACTGTACTGCCACCACCCCCCGCCAGGAGCACAAGCACCCCCTGCAGGTACCGAGTCCCGGCACACACCTGATAAAAACCCAGGCGAGAGGAGTCAGGGATCACATGGCTACAGAGACGCACCTCGCATCCTCCTTCTGCCGGATCACAGCTAAGCTGCTCGAGAAGATTCATGAGGACACAGAGTGTAACGATCCCCAGGGCTGTTTGTTAGGATGCAAATCTCCCTCATATCTGCAGTAAAGGCACCCCTCGCGCGCGCACACGCACACACACACACTCCCCCTGCTAAATGAGTCATTGTTACCAGGTTGGGAGGGGGTCCTGTCCCCAGTGTCCCCAACCCCAATACAAGCCATCTCCCACACCTCTACTAATGCTCCCCCTGCCCCGCGTGCCGAGTTAACCTACTAACCTATTAACTCCATACTGTCATCTCTTTAAAAAAATTAAATATATTAACGGATAAAAGGAACACAAGTTACTCAGAAATCCCAGCCCGGCCCTTGGGCCAGCTCAGCAAGTCATGCGGGCCACACCCAGCTCCAGGCTGACCATCTGCGGCTCCGGCTTGGTGCTGAACGGACCCTGCAGCTCCATGTAGCCGTTCTCGTTGGCACTGCTGCCCTCCACTGTCCGCTCCGCTCCACTACGTGCTGGCACCTCCTCCTCCGCGTTGCCACTCTCCTCCTCTGCCTCCTTACGTCCATGGGGCGTCGTCAGGATGAGCGACTTGGGGCGAGGCCTGTGAGGGGCGCTGGTGTGCAGGGGGGGCCCTCCGACACTAAACTTCTGCAGCTTCTGCAGCAAAACGGATGAATGGCAGTGAGAGCTGTAGTCATCCATCATAAGGTGATAGACAGATTAGGACGGGGGAGCGACAGAACAACAGGAGACAGATCATCTCTCAGAGAGGGGGAATGAAAGAGGGAAGGAGAGAGAGAGAGAGAGATGCAGAGAGGAGATAGAGAGGAGAGATGATGGAGCACAGTGGTCAAAGCTGGATGTCTGGCTGGGTCTCATGGTCTCACCGCCTCCAGCTGATTGGCTGTCCTCTCCAGCTCACGGTTGCTCTCTCGGAGACCTAGGATATGCTTGAGGATGGACTGGCGGGGGTGCATGGTCCGATCAAACTGGTGGTACATGTTTCTCCAGAACCTGGATCACACACACAAGACAGGGCAGGGCAAAGACTTGCTCTGTCACACCACATGAGCTGGAAATCAGGCTACCCTAAAAACAGAAATGATGCTGGCTGCGGGGTCTGCGTTAAGGTGAATGCGCAGCGCCCCCTGGTGGCCCGCTTATTAATATCACTGCCCCATTTCCAGATCCCACTGAGGTAGCAAGTTCTCATCCTGAGCAGAGAATCGCGATCACGCAGAGATGGGGGGGGGCGAAGGAGCGGCAGAGAGGAGGACAGAGGGGTAAGGACAGGATGGACACACACTTGAAGTGGCAGGGCAGGGTGCTGGGTTCCAGGATGGGCTGGGTCTCGGCCAGGGCGGGGCTGTACAGAGGGTTCTCATAGTTCTGCTGCTCGGCTAGCAGGTAGGACCACAGCGAGTGGGTTTTCTCCTTTAACCTGGGGGGGGAGGAGTCACATCAGACCATGCCCCTACCAATCAGGCCACACCCCCATTGCTCAGTTCCCCTATCAATCATATAGGGCCCTCCCCGTCACTCACTGTAGCTCCTCCCTCTCCCTCTGGCTGTTCCCCAGGAAGTTGCCGAACTGACAGGAGTGCACATGCTCGTGGATCTGGATGAGGAACCATTCGCTGAACTGGAAGGCCTGGGGGAACTGCTCGGTCACCTGCCACACGCAGTCCAGGAACTGCGTGAACACCGGCGACACCTCCTTGGGATCACCATCCAGCTGGTCACACCTGGGGGAGTAGGGAGAGCAGCGGCTCGTGCCGGGGCACTGCAAACTTCCATAAAGACAGGAGAGGTGGACACGGCAGCTACCTGTCAGCAAACTTGTGCCCGAAGGAGATCCAGTCCTTTTCGATTAAAACCTGAAACCATGGAAGGCAGAACATCTCAGGCCATCAATGAGATGTTCCAAAGTGTGATGGGACATGGGGTGGGTGCTGGGACTTACCATAAAGCCTTTGATGGTGCGGTAGTAGGGGTCCATCAGCAGTGCCCCCAAGGAGCAGACTTGCGCAGTACGGTCCCACCCATCGGAGCAGTGCACCAGCACGCTGGCGCCCTCAACTGTCACAGCCTGGAAATACACGGCACGTGCAGACGCAGAGCTTGCGAGTACGGCTCAGTGGCATGCTGGGAGAAGTTGCGGGGGGGGGGGGGGATTCGGTTACCTTGGTAAGGAATATAGCGGCATCCACGACGGCCTTGATGTGCCGCAGCCAGCCAGAGCTCTCAAGCCCCTGGAGATAATCGGTCATGGAGAGGACGCGAGCACCCACCACTACCGGGATGGAGATGGGGACAGGGAGGGGTCAGAGAGTGAGAGACACAGCAGCAGACACAGAGGTCATGCAACTGACCTTCCAGAAGCTTCTGCAGACTCGCCCTCATCACGTGGATGTTCTCGATGCCCACAAACTGAAAGCGGATGTTGGAGTAGTTGTCCTCATTCTCGTAGCCCTTCCCTGCGGCGCGATTGGCCAGTGCATTCAGCTGGGGGAGGGAATAGTGGGGTCAATTAAGCTGGAGAGGGTGAGATGTAGGCCTGAGAGGAAGCAGTTAACCAGGGCAGACTGGCAGTCATGTGACCGCTTATGTCAGGTTATGCTGTTTATAGCATGTTGCCTGTCCAAGTATTTCATTCAGCTGGAAAGTCCTGTGATGTGGGAGATCACATTAAAATGATTAATTTTGGGTAAAGAGAGAAGCTGCCACAAGGGGAGGCAGCTACATGTATACGTTTCTACAAATAAACAGTGACCAGTAGGGCTAACGACAGGCTTACATGATAGCGCTAACGACAAGTTTAAACAGCAGGGTTAATGCTATTGCTAACAAAAGGGCTAAACAGCAGGGCTAATGGCAACGCTAATGACGGGGCTAAATAGCAGTGCTAAACAGCAAGGCTAACATCAGCACTAATAACAGGCCTAAAGGCAGTGCTAACACGGCGTTGAGGACCAAGGTAACAGCAGCGCTAATGACAGAGCCAAACAGCAGGGATAACAGTACTGCTAACAAAAGGGCTAAACAACAGAGCTAATGTCAGAGCTAAACGGCAGTGCAAATGGAAGGGCTAAATAGCAGTGCCAGACAGCAAGGCTAACATCAGCGCTAATGACAGGGCTAACAACAGTGCTGACGGCGGCTTAGTGCTCAGCAGCAGTGGTACCTTGGGTCGCGTGTCCATGACGTAGACATAGCGGCAGTTGTGATTGGCCTTGCTGATGGCTTGCAGCAGGTGTTCATCCTCCAGGCAACGCGCACTGAAGCCGGACAATGGCTGGCTGCACCGGCACACAGCTGCCTGTGGGGGGCAGCAGAGAAATTGATTGCATCTGATTCTGACATGCCAACTCAGATGCTGTTTGGGGATAAACCTACTGCTGGTTTAAACAGTACCAGAGGCTAGGGAGCACACTTCATTACGCACATCCTCAGCCCACAGAGGCTAGCAAGGTATCAGATACGGTCTACAGGCCTGATTCTGATCACCTGATACCTGAGAGAAGGCCTCAGTCTACCTGTTAACCACCTGGGACAACTTGACACCGTGGGAAAGCAGAGACAGGTGTGGTGCTGCCAACAGGGCAGGCCGTGACCCAGGTACAGCATGTTAGGCTTGTTTTTGGCTGTTCTGATCGCAATGCTGCAGTTATGGTGGGTAGAATATGATCTGGCTGTGTGGGATTCCTCTGAGGACCAGCTCCAATTCCAGCTCCATGGATGTTCTAACAAATTCTCTCTCAAAGCAATCCTCACAGACCACCAGACAGTCCATATATAGTCTCCCACTTCCCTGAGAGTTGGGAGGGAACTCCTGTGGACTCCTGTGGAGTGTGGACGGTTCCCGGTTAAGGTGGCACGCTACCTTCTTCTCTTGGTAGAAATAGGTCAGCACGGGGAAACGTCCTTTACTCCTGAACTTGGAGCTGCCTACGATGATGGGCTTGCTGGCGGTGACAGGGACATACAGGTCCCTCGGGTAGGTCTCACACACCTGCGGACACAGGGGCAGGGTGCGGCTTAAGACGGGGCAAGGCGCAGAGGGCACGGAGCCTGCAGATAAGCACACACAGACACACTCATACCTTGTACTCCCGGTTCACGTCGGTCAGCTGCCACTGGTCAGATGGCACGCCCATGCGCTCAAACTCAGCGTTCAGGTCGATAAGCTGCCAGCCCTCCTCCCGCTGCTGGTCATTCTGTTTGGGGTTGTAGGAGAAGGCGTAGAGCTCCTCATAGTATGCTGGGGGGGCATAAAGGTAGGCAGTGATGCCTTTCATAAGGGAACAGCAACAGGTTTCACTGTTACTTAAAGTCACCAACACGTTAAAGGGAATGCTTGATCTGGGACTGTCAGCACAAGAGAGAGAGCATTCCTCCCCCCCCCAGACGCACCTGGGCGCAGTAACCTCAACAGGGAGCTGTAGACATCATGGCAGTCGCGCTCACGTGGAATCACGAAGTGCACCACGCGGAAATTACGGCATTGAATCAGCAGGGGGCAGCCTCCCGCCGTCAGGGCCAGCTTCTCCACTGAGGCAATATGGTGGTGCAGGATCTGCCCAGCAGGGGGAGGGGTCACAGGAATTACAGGTATAGGGGGGAACAAAGGAAAAGTCTTCTGCTGGGGGTGATCACTGCCCACTTGCACTCACGTCACTCACTTCTGCCAGTTACCAGAGACACAAACCCAGCATCATTAAAACCTGTGACGGCGGGGGTGTCCCTACCCAAATCTCCTGTGCATTGCTCGAACCCGAGCTGCTCTCCACGAAGATGAGGTGCGTGGCGGTCAAGTATAGCGTCCCTGCTGTCACCTTGTTGCTGAAGCGATCCTGCAGTTTCACCTGCTCCACCTGTGATGTCGATACAGTGACTCAGGGGGGGGGGGCGAGAGTCAACAGGGATGACCTGAACTCACCAAACACTAAAAGGGCCAGCAGGGGGCACCAGAGACACTGTGAGCCACAGCCAGGCTCGATGAGGCACTGGTGATGAGATAGACCTGCAGTATCCTGGCAACCGGGCTGCAATCGAGTAACACACGACAGCTGTGAGAAACCAAGGACAGCATCCAGCCCGGGGGGCGGTAGTCAATGTGAAGGCCCCAGCAGAGGAACGCAGTCACTGGTACTTAGGCCCCGACAAGGCTGCCAGCAGTAACAGCATCTCTGACACCATATCAGTCACCTGCAGGGTGGGAAGTCCAAGCCTCCACAGAAACTACAGTGGCTGTTCAACTCGGTATGGTGCATGAAGTCCCCTGACCTAATGGCTAGTTAGGAACTAATCAGTTAACCTGCCCATCTCACCCATACAGTCCACACTGCTGGCCTAGTGGTCGCTGAGGCCTTTTCCAGCAAGTCACACACGTGGCCAATCTCCATTCGCTACATTATTAACTAGCATAAATGAGGCTCATCATCAAAGCCCATGTGTGAGCAGAGCCGGCAGGAGTAATCCCGGTGATGCATCATTTTTCAAGATGCGTTGTTGTTTTTTCCGTCTGGGACCTGAACTTGTGAAGCTCTGGCCCGCCATCGACGCAGATCGTGATGGCTACCGCTGGCTTTGCATAAGAAGGCACCCTGCCCTGATAAGTAGGTGTTTTGCCTTTTGGGAGTTAGACACACCCTGAGAAAGAGATCATACCTTATCACGTGTCAGAGCTGATCTCACCCGGCAAACGCAGAAGTTAACTGAACCGTATCGCACCAGCTGGCTGTAGGATTGTTTTTGGTGCAGTGTTAAACCGTGTGCCCCGGAGTCCCGCAAACTCGGCCGGGTTACCCGTTCGGAGAAGTGATATTGGGTAAAGGGGAGGAGGTAGCGGTGGCCACATATCAGCGCTACGGTCGCATATGTCACCATACCGGGGATCACTGCCGGGATTCAACTGTCCCCACCCTGTTCCGCAAAATCACCGCGCCCGCTTTTAATCTACTTCCTAAACATGTAATTTGAAGTTAGACTGAAAAGAACAATACTGATGATAATTTGTCTGGATCGCAGATTTTTTATCATTATGGCCGGTGCGTCATACTCCGTCCGCGGCGCTGACACACTGCAGCAGCTCGGCGGGCCGGTCAGCCTCGCCTACCTTCGGCGTCCTTATGTGCTCCATGATTCCCGGAGGAGTGTCGGTCCACCCGGCGGTCGACGGAAGGTGAGGCTGCTCAGGATGTCCGCGATCGCAGGCATGCGTTTCACATGTACACACTAACAACAACACTAGACATACAGCCACCCCCGACACAGATGAAAACGGCTGTGCGAGCCACTTCCTGCTGCGGGCAATGTACGCCGGGAATTGTAGTTTCGCGTTTCTAAAACAAGTAACCCGCGCCTGTATAGAAATCTATTTTTACTGTTTTAGTAGGAATTTATTAGATAAATAAAACCAACAAAGAAGATTCACATCCAATAAAGCCTTTCATGTTGCAAGCAAAAGTACAGATATATTTTGTTAAGTGCCTAAGATACACAAAAACATCATTGCCTTGAAATCTGGCGAGCGACTTATATCGATTTAACATGTACTTTCACTGCTATGTTATTTTCGGATGTGCGTGATAATGTCATGACTACATTAGCACACAAAACAGACTGACGTCATTATCATTCTGCCCCATAATTAATGACATGATAATAACTATATCTATAATATATCGATCATTACTATAACTATATCCCGTATGAAGTCATTTTTAATAAATAGACGCATTGAATGACAATGAATGCAGAAGAGGAATGGATACGGCCATAGGTGTCGTTAGGTCCGATCACTCGTCACTCGGGGCTATAGCCAAACCTATATTTTAAGCCTAGCCCCAAGTATTTTAACCCCCATGCCAATCTTCCTTCAAATAATATCAATCCCCAGGTAAAGTCTACTGATCGCTCCCGGATACTGCGAAGGACCGTTTGTAAAAGGGGGAACGTTAATGTATGAGTTGCAGGACCAGATTCCACCTGTAGAGGGCGGTATGATGGTCCAAATCCTCCAGCATCCCAGCGTTCCCTGCGTATACGGCGCACTCTGTGCAAGCGCGTAATCAAACTGCGGCGAGGACGAAGGGGTCTAAATTAAACTAAATAGTCTTCAAATTGGACTTGCCGTCATCTTGCGAGTCATTGTTTTATTGCTAAAGGATTATCGGTGTTTAAACTGCATTTATCTGTTTTACCGACTTGTATCTTGAGTCCGTTATAAATGCTGCGCGTGCACGAAGCCACGCGACGCGGCTACGCACTGGCGCCTTAGCGAGCTAGCAGGCTCAGTCAGGCCATTGAACTTCATTTAACTTCGCCCTTTTTAGAAGGGGGTGACCCCGGACGGCGCGATGTCGGGGTTTAATTTTTCGTCTAGCACTCCCGGGGGGTTTTCATTCGGAGGTGTGACCAGGTAGGAAACTGAAAGTGTGCGATTAGCGAGTTAGCTTTAGCAGCATATCGTATTAAAATAGCTATGAGAATTGGTAAATAAGTTACTAAACTGAAGGAATGACTATTTCTGACAATAACATTATGACTTGGACGACGACTTAGCTTTGAGTTCTGGGGTAACGTGGTCTTTGTCTGTCAGTCCGGGTGGACGGGCAGACATGAAGTACCTGTCTGGTGTTCTAGAGGCTCGCTGGCTTCGAAGAATTAACACTGGATCTCCGCTTTCACGTGGCTGTCTGGACCTGCGACTGGTTTGCTTTTAGCTTTAAACCCCTGACTGTCTTTTAACTCTAGGTTCAAAAGCGTTTTGTCTGTGCCGTGAAAGTAGTTCAGGTATCTGTAATGTTTAATAAACAAATTAAACCATGTTAAATGACCAGCGTTACAGATTTGTGAGATACGGGTCCAGTGAAGCGAGCCTGGAATCGTTTTTTGTTTTTTTGTTGGTCATGTTGAAACTGCAGCCACTGTGAGACTATTTTCCAGTCTGGCAAGTATTGAATTTATCTGGATTAGGGGTCTCTCCCTCCGGTCCTGGGGGGCTACTATCCTGTAGGTTTTCTATAGTACTTGGCTTTGGATGAGTCAGGCTGTGGCTCATAGGGAGCCAGGTGACATAAAAACATACTGGATAGTAGCTCTCCAGGAGCAGAGTTGAAGACCTCTAATCTAGATGAAACCTTTATACAGGATGTGGATGCTGCCAGGGAGCTTTTTTAAGCTTTTAACACTTAAGAAATTGTTGTTTTCCTGATTATTTTCATTTCATTGTTGATGACTTTCGTGTGTTTCTGTTAAATCATCTGCTCAGGTTGTTATTCAGAAGAAGTGGAGCTGTAGAAAAGGGCAATCTCCCCGCCGTGTAGTTCTGTCTGCCCCTTGAGTGCATGTGTTGTTAATGACAGCATACCCGCATTTTGCATTTTCTGCCTCTCCAGGGCTGTGGGGAAAAGATGTAGGGGACACTTGTTCCTAGTGTGGGTGTGTGTTGATTTGCCATAGAGGGATAGTAATATAGTCTAACACTTGTTTTTGTTACAGCACCACTGGGGGGAGCACAGGAGGCTTCTCACTGGGAGGGCTGGGCACTGCCGCCACCACCAGCACCACCACATCTTCGTTGGGCCTGGGAGGGGGGCTGTTCGCACAGAAGCCCACCACTGGCTTTTCCTTCGGGACCTCAGCAACAGGTATTCATCCCTTGTTTATACCTGACACCAACACTCTGGCGTAAACTGACAGGCAGGGCAGGCACCCCAACCCGGGCTTAAACTGACAGGAGGAGCAAATGCCCAATCTCAGGTACAAGCTGATACACATCCTGATGTTCTGTGTTATAGGTACTACTGCTCCAGCCACAGGTCTTACCTTGGGTGAGTTCTCGTCCTGCATAGGGTGTGCACACTGTCCTCATGCACACACTCCTTGTGCACATTGCTCTGTCCCCCTCACCCTATTTCCATTTGACTTCTGATTTCTCCTCCTTTAGTCACCACCCCAGCTACGGGTTTCACACTGGGCTTCAGCAAACCTGCTGCCTCCGCCACACCCTTCTCCCTGACAGCCTCGTCTGCCCCTACTGGCCTGACCCTCAGCTCCGCCCTCACCTCCACAGCCCCTCAGGCCAGCTCCACAGGGGGGTTCACCCTTGGGGGCAATGCACCTGTTTCCACCAGCTTCTTCGGTAACACAGGCAGCACTGGTGAGGTTTGGCCCTCCACGGAGAGCATGCATGTTTGCGTGTGCATTGTGTGATGACAGTGTGTCTGCTCTCCCAGCTGCAGGTCTAGGCCAGTCTTCTCTCAGCTTGGGCTTGGGTTTGGGCTCTGGCTCAGCCTCGGTCTTGGGATTGGGCTTGGGCTTGGGCTCATTGACGTCGTCCACTTCCACCAGCAGCACCACTACGGCCTCCAGCAGCATCGGGCTTGGGGGCATCGATTTTAGCGTCTCCTCTGAGAAAAGCGACAAGTCCTCTGGTGCTCAGCCTGAGTAAGCAGGGCCTAATTGCACACCAAGCCACAGGGGGTGCTGCCATGCTGCACACAGAACACTGATTTGTCTGAGCTGTGCTGTTATGCTCTGCTCGTTTCAGGGACAGCAAAGCCCTGAAAGATGAAAACCTCCCTCCAGTCATCTGTCAGGATGTTGACAATTTCCAGTAAGTACCACATGATGAATTCCCCTCTCTCCCTGATTCTCCGCCCAGTCGTCCCCTCCCTCCCGGATGCCCTGCCCCTATCATGCTCCGTGATCTCGCACACCATTGTTTCTCTCCCCTAATGCCCTGCCCTTCCTAATTCCCCTCCCTCCCCGATGGCCCACCCCTATTCTGCCCGTTCTTCCCCGATGGCCCATCTCCTGGCTCTGCTACAGGAAATTTGTGAAGGAGCAGAAGCAGCTGCAGGAGGATATCAGCCGGATGTCGTCCAAGGCCATGCTGAAGGTGCAGGACGACATCAAGAGCCTGAGGCAGCTGCTTTCTGTCAGCAGCAGTGGGCTACAGAGGAGCGCACTGGCCATTGACAAGCTCAAGGTGGAGACGGCACAGGTATGGACATGCGCTCAGACAAATACACACAACTAGTGCAGTGCATGCGCAAGGCGACATGTCTCTCTCTCCCGTCCCATCCCCAGGAGCTGAAGAATGCGGACATCGCCCTGCGCACACAGAAAACCCCGCCAGGCCTACAACACGAGAACACCGCCCCTTCGGAGTAAGTGCGACGGCATCCATCCTTCTTTGTGGCCATCTGATTGGCTGGTACCGGTAATATCATAACCCCCCCCCCATGAGCAGCTACTTCCGGGGCCTGGTGGAGCAGTTCGAGGTGCAGCTGCAGCAGTATCGGCAACAGATTGAGGAGCTAGAGAACCACCTGGCAGCACAGGGCAGCGGCTCACACATCACCCCGCAGGGTATGCCCCGCCCCCACCTCTGGCCCGTCTTGCTCCCCCCTTACACATCTTCACTCATTTCTGCTTCTCTGCGTTTGTGCAGATCTGTCCTTAGCCATGCAGAAGCTGTACCAGACATTTGTGGCATTGGCTGCGCAGCTGCAGTCGGTGCATGAGAATGTAAAGGTGAGTCTGTGGTACTGCTAGGTCGCAAGACTGCTCATGCCTTCAAGCCCGTAATGAAGCATCTCAAAGGGGCTGTGTCGAGTCTTCTGCTTCTGGGTGGAGTGTTGTTTTAGAGACTGAACACCTGTCTGTGTCCCCCACCCCCCAGATCCTGAAGCACCAGTATCTGGGCTACAGAAAGGCTTTCCTGGGTGACTCCACAGACGTGTTCGAGTCACACCGCGTGGCCAGCAGGAAGTGGCAGAGCGCACCTCAAGTCACCACAGGCCCCACCCCCTTTGGCGGCGTTCCCAATGCAGCAGCTGTTGCCATGGCGGCCACGCTAACACAGCAGCAACAGCCCGCCCCAGGTCTGACTGCATTCAAGTTATAGACTGAGGTCTGGGGTGGTAAAGGAGGGGGGACAGCGAGGAGGGGCAGTGATGGATGTACAGTGCACCAATGTGGGAGGGGCTGGACTTGCGAGGTCTCCCGTTCTCTGGTGAAGGGTTCCCTGCCCTTGGCTCAGACCCGGCTGCAGTGCGCAGTGGGGCTGCTGCCCTACCCTCTGCTCTTTGTCCCCCATGGTTGTCACGGATATGAACTCCCAGGGAGGAGAGGCTAAGCCCTTAACCCAACTCGGCTCCTGTGTTGCTTGCTCAACAGTGGAGCAGGGAGCACAGTCCAAGGCTCCTGTTTGCTTGTTTCGCGCCAAGGAGTTCTTCCTTGAACTGTAGCATTTAGGCGTGAGCCTCGTTCCGCTCCCTTCCCAGCATGCTGTGGATCTGCAATGCTCAGCTGGTGAGAGTCAATAGAGAATGTGCAACTGCGTCAGTGCCATATACTGCAGTGAAGGGGCCGATTTGAGCAGGAAGTAGCTTGATAACCAGTAGGATGCTGGGTGGTGTTCTCCGGGAAGGGGGTCCACTTCCGTGGTTCCCCGCCGACTGCTGCTGTGAAATATCCAGCCGCCTATTGGGGGTGTCCCTTAGCATACACAGTGATCAGTCGTGATGAGTGTAGTAGAATTTTGTCTGAATGAGTGTCTGTGGCCTTCAAGCAGTACGGCGAATCAGTGGCCGGTCTGGTGGACCTTTGGGGCTCCAACTCGCTAATATATAATAAAGTGAACAGCCTCCCCCTCTCTGACTGCTTTATGATGGCATAGTAGCCATTGGACTATGTGTTGTTCATATGTAACAGACAGGATAAAATTTCTCTCTCATCTCTTAAAATGATAAACATAAAGAAACATGCTGTTAACCTGCCAACTTGGCCCGTAACCAGGGTCCTGCTCAGCTCCTGGGGCCACTGTGCAGGGCAGGTCTTTCGTGGCTGCTGTGGCCTCTGATTGGTTGTCCTTCTGGTCAGATACTCCTACTTTTGTGTGCTTTCTAATGGTTGCCATAATGTGGTTTGATTACGGGCTTTAGAAACAGCAGCCTGAGGCATAAACAGTGAGTGCAAGGAATGCAGTATATAGGCACCCATGGTGCTGCAGTGTCATCATTCTAATTGGCATGTGTGTGAGAGATTAATCTGTGTTAATTAGCCCCCC
>JAODUD010000082.1:22787436-22798140 GCA_026784285.1 Stomatorhinus walkeri | reverse complement strand
GTGAGGCATAATGTAAAGCGCTTTGAGTACTCGTAGGAGTAGAAAAAGCACTATATAAATGCAGTCCATTTACCATTTTAGCAATCAAGAAAAACTGTAAAACGTACACTTTTGACCTGTTGATTCAGAGCGTTTTTACTTTGATAGCATTCCAGACTTTAGTCTTAATGTCTGAGGCTCCTGTCCTTTAAATGCTTGAAACACAAACTCAGCTTTGACGTCAGACTCATTGCTGCAATGTATGAGTCATAGTGACAGAAGAAAAACCAGCTCTGGCCATCCAGTTTGGATGACCAGGCAGTTCTTCAGAATGATGGAATTTATAGACACTGCACAAGACCTACCCTGTTCTGTCAGAATTTATATTTATTTTAATCTTTTATACACTGGTCATGGGCCTGTAATTAAAACAGACCTTTTGAATTTATGATACCAGTGGAAGAGGAGTTCAAACAAAAATAATGTCTGATTTGTGAGGAAGTGCTTTGTGGACAATTACAAACAGTCCAGTGGACATAAAGAAATTTAAATGCCTTATGTTCAAGAAAAAATCCTTTGAGATTAATAAAGTGTCTGTCTGTCTGTCTAAAACTTTTACTGTAGGTCAGGCAGCTTTTTAATGAAGCAGTATTACCACAGTGTTTCAGGATACCCTATTTATTGTTTAGAGATTTAGTCGATTCATTTGGACTGTACTTCTTCGTAAACTTTACAGATAGCCCTAACTTCCAGTCTGCTGAAATCAAAATAAAAAATGTTCACTCATGGTCTCCTCTTGACTTCTACTTCAGCTTCCATAACGAGATATGGATTGGAGATTAAACAACGCGAAGTCTTTGAAGGAGGGTAACCAGTGCGTCGTTTCTTCGACGCGCATTTGGAGACCCCTAGTGGTGGGATGGTCGCCCTCGATCTCCGCAGGTGATCTTCCTTCTGAGCTTGGGTAACAGTCTGTTTTGCCAGGGCACGGAAGAATCGCTTCTTTATCTTTGCAGAAGCGACAACTGCGATTTTACCTATGCAACTGCCTCCGCGTCGAAGGGTCTGCTAAATGGCCCCACTAGCATTGTTATGAAAGCCATCACGAAGGGGCGGGACTAGAGGCGTATAAGTTTGATACACTGTATGGCTGTAAGCGCTGCGCGAAACGACTTCCGACTCCTATACCGTTAAACCTGCTTCCTGACCAATAACCCAATCGTCGCCATGAGTTCCAAAGATGGGCAGAGCAAGAGGCCAATGAGAATGAGGTTTTTCTGTTTTCCTTATGCTTCACCCAATGGGATCGGAGCTTCTAGTTCCGGAGCGGGCGGTGACGTCGGAGGGCTGCGAGCTCGCGTACGTGCGGGTTAGAGCAGCTATGTGACAGCAGTGTTCGTGCAGGAAATGAATTTCGCATGTTGTAAATGTGCAAATTACCGAAATCAATGAAGGTCTCCATAGGGTCCGGGAAGGGCATAAACGATGGGGGATTCATTCATTGAGTGCATCTGACCGTGTCTCTTTTCGGGTCGTTGCAATTAAACTGCAGTTATGAGGTTGTTTACATTTTTACTAAAGAAATCCCACGCAAAGATAGAGTATTACTCCCGCTTCTCGCCCTCGCCGCTTTCCATTAAGCAGTTTTTGGATTTCGGTGAGTATGACGTTTTCAGATCCCGAACATGCTGGCTTTTGCTGGACGAGCCTTACGTTGCGGCTGTTTTTCTTGTTCTGTCCCGGTCGTCTTTTTGACTTAGCCTCGTTCAGAGATGCTCCGGTTTCGGGAAGCCTTAGATCATTTGCTCGTCTCTGCTGGTGTATACCATCATGCGTGTCGGTATGTCTGCTGTCCAGTAGCTGGCAGCCGGGGTAAGCGGCCCTAGGGACTGATGTACTGACGGATGAATCGTTTTCTGCCCAGGGACCACTGTGTGTATGTTAAATTGCTATTTCTGCTTTGAAGCGGTAGCTCTGAGTTTTTGTATATCTACTTCAGGTGACTGTTTGGTCACTGCCACTTCTTTATCCAGATAATTTTTTTATGTACGGCAGTATTATGTTTTGGATATAACGGCACAACGTCCTGATTCAGCCATTCTGGCCTTTCCAGGCTCCACACTTCACCACCAGTTCTGTGGAATATCAGAACCCTAACTACATAAGGTGTTGTGGTATAAGTCACGGCCTCGGATTGGTGGCCTGTCTGACATGCAACCTCAGAGCCAATCAGGACTCATATCACACACATGGGCACGTCTCTTTACTGGTAGTATAGAAAGAGCCAGAGGTTTGAGTAAAAGGCTCTAAATCTGTAATGCAGATACACACAAACTTCCATGCATACAAACAAACAGGCATTCATTAGCAGCCAGCTCTCCTAGCATCAGATTTCCATTGCTGGGGCGGGGGCAGCAATAGGTGTTTAACGGCACTGTGTGCCTCAGTGAAACATGAGTCAGTCCAATTCTAATTGGGGCCTGTACTAGCTGGGCCTTGATCTCTAGGGTGACCAGATAATCCATGTCAGGGAGGACACTCTGAGCTAGGACAGGAGTTGTAAATTACCATTTCAATTAAAATATCTGATTGGTCAATTTCCTATAATCATGCATGTGTCATTAATGCTAATGTGAAACAGCTGGATGAGACTTTCAGTCAAGGAAATAAACCAGTCAAAGTACAAGAAGAGCTGAACTATTGAGCACAGGAGCCTTTCAGTTTGAAAGTAGTTTGTAAAACCCAAAGTAGCTCAAAGTGTCCTCCCTGACATGGATTATCTGGTCACCCTATTGATCCCCCACCTGTACTGTTGGCTCCCAGGTGAGTCTCCATCCACCTACAGAGTGACTACAGGTCGCTTGTCCCAGGGACTGTCACACGTGTCCTCCACTGGAGAGACCAGATGGGAGAGCATGAGTGAGGGAACGATGGATGGAAACTAAACAAAGGGAGAGACAGACTGAGAGAGTCACAAGGGCTCTGTCTGCCTGTAGGGGCAGTCAGGCTTGGCTGAATGATGGAGAGGGAGGGAGGGAGGGAGATCCTGATGTGGAAATTCCTGCTGGCCTTGGCCTGTTTTCTGCAGTGACTCACCACGCTTTGTGTGCTGGGGCTTCCTCAGCACAGGTCACGGCACGAGTTTCACACATTCACCCATTTCTCTGCCAAACCCTCCCCATGTTGGCCTCCTTCTCCCCCCCCGCTTTCTCTTACATCCCCACCACTCTCCCTCCTGTCCTGCCCCCCCTCTCCCAGGTAGGGACAATGCGTGCGAGAAGACCTCATACATGTTCCTGCGCAAAGAGCTGGCTGTACGGCTGGCCAACACCATGCGGGAGGTCAACCTTCTGCCAGACAAGCTGCTGAGCCAGTCGTCCGTCAAGCTGGTGCAGAAATGGTGCGGGGGGGTGTGGGTGGGGCCAGGGTATCGGCGTGTGTGATTGGGGGGGGTGGGGCCCTCATATTGCTGGGTGTGGTCAGGAAGTAGTTGGTCATCGATGCGTGGGATCAATGTTTAGGGGTGGGGTCATGAGTCAGAGTTGGGAGGGGCAGTCTCAATTGTCCAGCAGAGATGGGGTCTGCATCGCCTAAGGAATCTCTCAGCATGCCCTGCTGTTCGCAGATAATGCTTTTTAATTAATAATGCCGGTTAGTTTGGCCTGAGGAGCTGAGGGGGCCCAACTGACAGCATCATCTCTCTTTGTGCATCGTAGGTACATGCAGAGCTTTGTGGAGTTGCTGGACTTTGAGGACCAGAGCCCAGACGATGCTCGCACCCTGCAGGAGTACGTAGGCTGGGGGGGGGGGCAGTCAGGCAGGGGCCCCATGATATAGCGGCCCTCCTCCATGTTGGATGGATCCACTTGATTTTGGGCTGCCTCCGCATTTGAGATATGAGGTTTCGCGAGCATTACAGGATGGTTCCGAACCCCAGAAGTCTGAGGCCTTTAATTAACCTGTGTGTGTGCGTGCCGTCACCATCTGCAGCTTCCTGGATGTCCTGATCGAGATCCGAAACCGGCACAATGATGTGGTGCCCACCATGGCCCAAGGCGTGATCGAGTACAAGGAGAAGTTCGGCTTCGACCCATTCATCAGCACCAACACCCAGTACTTCCTGGACCGCTTCTACACCAGCCGCGTCTCCTTCCGCATGCTGATCAACCAGCACAGTGAGTGACTGTCACCATAGAGACAGGGCTGTAATGCAGCACATGACCAGCCTCTTGTCACTGAAAATGAGTGCAGTGGACGGTGGATTCATCTTCATGGTGTAAGAAGCTCACATCAGGGAGTTCCAACATGATGAGAGTGAAGAACCGAAAATACTGGGGGTCCAGTCTGTGTCTTGACCCTGAGAAGGACAGTGAGGCTGGTTTCCTCTGGGTGAGATTTCTGCTCCTCATCCCCCTCTGTTGTCTCTGGTCCTGTTCCAGCTCTCCTATTCGGTAATGACACCAACCCTGCCCACCCTAAACACATTGGCAGTATCGACCCCACCTGTAACGTGGCCGAGGTGGTTACAGGTGAGCCAATGTCTAGCTCTTCTGAAGCCTTCAGTGTGGGGCTTTCTGGAGGTCCAGGCTTGGATGTAACCTGATAGATATATGATATACTCTGTACTCCCTCTTAATTTTGTGTGCTTCTAAACATTTGACTGTATTTGTATTCCTATCGCTTGACCGCCGCCGCCTTGTTCGCCACTCCAGATGCCTATGAGACAGCCAGGATGCTGTGTGAGCAGTATTACATGGGGGCTCCTGAGCTGAAGGTCGAGGAGTTCAATGGTAATGTTTCGCTGAACAGAGCGGCTGTCCCGCTCTCTGGGCTTGCTGGGCGTCAAACGAAAACCTTCTAGTGACTCTGGCCAGGTGCTGGACCCCAGGTGGATCTGATTAGCACCATGCTCTGTTATTATTATCTGAGCGAATATCTCTCTTCCTCAGCCAAAGCACCCAAGAAGCCCATCCAAGTTGTATACATCCCATCCCATCTGTTCCACATGCTCTTTGAGCTCTTTAAGGTCAGTCCCCCCCCCCGTTCGTGGGCGCCACCCGCCCCCATGAGGTCCTCAGACTGATTAGGACACTTTTCTTGTGTGTCTTTTGGAGCAGAACTCAATGAGGGCCACGGTTGAGTTTCATGAGGGCTCTGCAGAAGGGTTTCCCCCAGTGAAGGCGCTCGTCACCCTGGGCAAGGAGGACCTCTCCATAAAGGTCAGCTCAGAGGCACAAGCCAATCACGGTACTGAATTTCACCTGCTGATCACACTAGAGATCAATTGGCCATTCATCAATCATGGCCATTAACCTAAGCATGTGATGTAATGGTCGGGCCTGTGTGACCTTTGACCTTTGCAACATCAGATTAGCGACATGGGTGGCGGTGTGCCCTTGAGGAAGATCGACCGCCTCTTCAACTACATGTACTCGACAGCGCCCTCCCCCAGCTTGCAGCCGTCACGTGCCACACCGCTGGTAAGCAAGTCTGCGTTCACAGTGGGGTACCACAGGTTTTAATTTTAGCACCACTTTTGTTCCTAATTTACATTAATGATATTGACACCAGTACATACACTCAACTGGCTAAATCTGCAGAGGACACCAAGGTGGGTGCTGTAGCAGATACTGAACTAGTAGCACAGAGGCTAAAACAGGATCTTGATTTAATTAGCGATTGGGCTGGTACCTGGCAGATGAAATTTAACATAGACAAATGTAAGGTTATCCATGCAGGGAGCAGAAATATAAAGCACAAGTATTGTACGGGTTCCACTGTTTATGAGAAAGACCTCAGTATGTATGTTGATGCTTCCATGTCCCACTCTCACTAGTGTGGGGGCCAATAGGATATTGGGTTACATCTCTAGGTGTGTGGAGTTTAAGTCAAGGGAGGTGATGCTACGATTATACAACTCCTTGGTAAGACCCCACCTAGAATATTGTGTGCAGGTTTTGTCACCATACCTTAAAAAGAACATTGCTGCCTTAGAAAGGGTGCAGCTGGATGCTGTTCAGCCAAATGGCTACTTCAATATTAGTTTAAATACTAGAACTCGTGGCCATAGGTAGAAATTAGCAGGAGATAATTTTAAAATGAATTTAAGAAAGCCCTTCTTTACACAGCATGTAGTTAAGAGTGTGGAGTATAAAGTCTTCCTGTTAGGCTACATTCACACTGCAGGCCTTAATGCTCAATTCTGATTTTCTGCTCAGAACGGATTTTTTGTTTGCCTGTTCACATGACTCTTTTTAATGTGTTTATCAGATTTCAATATGAACGGTTCACTATACTGAACTGGCCTGCATGCGCACAAAACAACAAAGATGCGATGACGCGCATGCACAAAAACTGCCCATTTACGATATGAGCCTTCTGGTTTTGCCTGAATATTTTTCTTGTACACACTCATAATAAACAATGAGTTTATTCAACAAACATTTACAAAATCATAAACACCAATCAAATGTTAAGCCTAATCTAATTAAATTAATGAATCTAGGCAGCTAATTAAATCCTCACGTTACAGTATAGTGAAATTGATTCAAAGTTTTAATATTACATGCATCGCCTGCTCACATGCAGTAGAAAACTGATGACTAGTTCCCCACATATACACTTACCACATAGACTTCAAGCAAGGGCTAGCTTTGCTAAAATAAAACACTATAATTCAGCATGTGCACTAAAACATGCATACGTACAAAGACGCTGTCTAAAAGACAATGTATATCAGCATGAGCAGGGATCATGGCTAATTTACAGGAGCCATGGAGCAGAAGTGCGCTACGCTTTCATGCTGCTATTTTTTTATGTACTGCAGGTGCGTGGCCACCTCCTCATTAGGAAGGTAATGCAGTGTAATGTTATAAATACCTGCTTAACTCCTGCTGTTATCAATACCGGCGGGTGTGTTTTGGATCGTGTAGGAACGCGCGCCACTGCCAGAGCTTTTAGCCAATGACATGTCAGTATGCAGCAGGCACAGGGTACTGCTGCGTCGGGATGCGTTCAGGACCACTCAGAAATTACAGTTTTCCATTCAAATCTTTGCTCAATCTCATCATTGGTATGTTTTAATGTTTAATTTCCAGCGAGGTGGCAGTAGAGGTGGCAAGGGCTCTCTTGCCTCCCTTTTGGCTCTGCCCCTGTGTAAAAGTCACATGACTTCCAATTCCGTCCAGACTGAGGTCGCACTGCAAAAAATCAGATCTGTATCCGATTTATGACCACATACTGAAGTGGCCCAAATCGGAATTGGAAAAAAACATTAACAGTGCTGTTAACATTGTCAAGAATAAATGCGATCTGAGTTACATATGAGCAAGAAATCGGATTTGGGCCACATTTGTCCTGCAGTGTGAATGTAGCCTCAGTGTAGCGCAAGCTAAAACCCTGGGTTCCTTTAAATCAGAGCTATATAAGATTTTACCAACTCTGACCTATTTAGTTCTCCCCAAACGAGCTTGATGGGCGAAATGGCCTCTTCCCATTTGTACACTTATGTCCTTGTGCCACCAGAAGGCCCGTCTCGGACGAATTCTGGCATTAGCCTTTTGGTGCCGGACTGGTGTAAATACCGCATGCGTGCTGGAAATCTCCACCAGCTGTTTGAGCTGTTGATTCTCTTATTCCTGGATTTCATCTTGTGCCCCGGACCTATCTTTGCCCCCCCCCCCCCCCCAGGCAGGTTTCGGGTACGGGCTCCCCATCTCCCGGCTCTACGCACGCTACTTCCAGGGCGACCTGAAGCTGTACTCCATGGAGGGCGTGGGCACCGACGCTGTCATCTATCTGAAGGTGGGATGCCGCCGCCTGCCCCCCATGCTGTGACCGTGAAGTTGGGGAGCTGTGACATTACTGAGGGCCTCTGATTGGTGTTCCGTCCCCCAGGCTCTGTCCAGCGAGTCGTTTGAGCGCCTGCCCGTCTTCAACAAGTCAGCGTGGCGCCACTACCAGACGGGCCCTGAGGCGGACGACTGGAGCAACCCCAGCCGCGAGCCGCGCGACGCCTCCAAGTACAAAGCCAACCGATAGGGCCCCCCCCACCCTACGGATTCCCACCCCTGCCTGGAACACTGTACCTCTGCAGCTCCCCATTGCTGACCCCTACCCCCTCCCTTGCAGGGGTGACAGCTCCTCTGGCGCTTCTAAAGGGCCCCCGTCGTCCGAGATGGAAGTGGGCCCCCATTGCTGTAATTGTGGGGGAGGGGTAGGGGAGAACGCCTTTGCACTGCTTGTGTGTTTTTATTTTATTTGTGCTGTCCTGAAATTTGCAGATATGTTGGAATAGTTTGCACCTTACAAATGTTTATACCGTGACTTTAAGAGAGGTTTATGTTTAGTATGTAATATATAGATAAAATGAAAAAATGCACACGTATTTGTGTAAATATGGTTTGTAGTATGAGAGAGACGGAGGATCTTGCCCGGTAAGTGAGGGCGCTGTGTCTCATGCGCTGAACCGTGTAACCTGTGTAGCAGTGCTGTTGATAATTTTGTTTCCTGGCGGATTCTGGAAACGGGCGTGTTTCAGGTGAAGGTCATGTGGTCTCTAGGCCTGTACTCACTGCTGATGAAGCCTTTAAACCTCATGAGTAGTGTTACCGTGGTTACAGCTGCAGCCCAGCCGTGAGTAGATGACCATCTACTCCATCTACTACGAGATTACCTGACAGCTTTTTCACATCAAAATGCATGAGTCACATTTTACAGGAGAGGTTTGAGGAGCGTCTCCAGTCGGTGGTCTGCACTGGTCCTGGCGCTGCTGCATTTACCTGTCTTTGATCCACCTGCAATCTGCCATAATGCTGAAATTGGGCTGTTCTCTTAATGCACTATGTGGCCACAGTACACCAGTGTTTCCCTAATCGCTTTAGGCTGTGTAGTCGACTTAAAGCTGAATCAAGCACATTTAAGCAAATACTGTGTTTCTTGCATTTCATTGTTTGTGGCAAAATGGAATAAAATTTAGTAGGATTCCATTTTATTATTAAGCTAATGCCTCTTTGGTAATTTATTGAAAGATAAAATGCAAAACATTCCAGTCAAGTAACAAAGGAACCAAGAAATATAAGAATTAAGTTCCAAATAGTCTTTCCCATCTTTCCCATTGCTTTTACAGATTGACTTGTCACCCAACATTTTTGACTGAATTCAGAAAACTATTAAAACTGAAATGGTAGGAGCAATAGAAGTCAACTCTACTTGTCTACCTTTTACTTTAGGTTAAGCAAGTATGTACAAAATAATAGAAGTAGCAACCATTTTACAAAAGAAACATTTTATTTTAAGAACACAGAAGACAATGAGAGCCTGGATGGATGGTGCGTGAATTTGCGTTTGTGGTCATGTGACACTCCAACTATGTCCGTGAGAGCCAGGTACCCAAAAGTCACATGGGAAGCAGCTGCATCAGTGATCATCCTGCCTGAGGATCATTCCTTTCACAAGCTCTTCCGTTTACTCACCAGTGTCCTAAGGTGGTATACCAAAGACTACGAACACATGTAAGGGTGAGTTTCAACACGACTCCTTGAAGTTCTCAAGTCACGTCTGAGTTATGACACATTCTGAAATCACATTGAGCAGAGTCAGAACCAAGAAATGAATGAAGACTTCAGTGATGACATCCTATCTGACTGGCCATGCCAGGGGCTTGCAGAGTCACCCCTGAAAGCTTAACAGGACAATGCTTGTTTGAGCAGCTCACTCTAGAAGATAATGCTCTGGTGATTCTATATTACCTATCACGCTACCATGTGGTCTCAGGGCTGCTCGATTCCTGTATGCAACGTGCAGCGGGATAGAATTCCACCAGGTTCTTGCACCCAACAGCACCCAGGTTTGTTAGTCTAATGGACTGTATTTCATGGTACTGCTGTTGTGGCCCAATTTTGGTCCTGCTATTTTTACTGCCATCGGGCTGCTTCAGTGTTTCCTTATTGGCCCTTGTCCATGCGATGCTCTACTTCACGCTATATACAGGAGATAAAGACTTTAAGTGAAGAAAACATCAAGATGCAGAAGTGAGGTTGGGAATCAAAGTCATCCTCTGTGCAGTGGTCCTGAGCAGTACACAGATGTTTCTCCCTCTTGTCAGTCCTTGGGCATCCACAGCTGGCTGGGTAAGCAGAACTGCTGATAGGGCCTGAGGCACCATCGTTACTGATCTGTGGTGTCCATGACCCTCTTTGTCCACATGGAGGAACTAGGCGGGAGATACAAAATCTTGCCATCCAGTTGCCATCAGGGGTGTGAGAATATATGAGTAGATATGTGCACAGTTTGCTTCTCGTGTATATGTGTGTATGTCTGTGTGTTGGATCTGTGGATGGTTGGAGGCATGGTCTATAAGGGGGTGTGGTCTGTAAGGGGGCATGTCTATAAGGAGGCGTGGCTTATAAGGGGGCATGGTCTATAAGGTGTGGCCTGTAAGGGTGCATGGTCTCTAAAAGGGTGTGGACTGTAAGGCAGCATGGTCTCTAAGGGGTGTGGACTTTAAGGGGGCATGGTCTATAAGGAGGTGTGGACTGTAAGGGAGCATGGTCTATAAGGAGGTGTGGACTGTAAGGGAGCATGGTCTATAAGGAGGTGTGGTCTGTAAGGGGGCATGGTCTATAAGGTATGACCTTTAAGGGGGCATGGTCTCTAAAAGGGTGTGGACTGTAAGGCAGCATGGTCTCTAAGGGGTGTGGACTTTAAGGGGGCATGGTCTATAAG
>JAODUD010000082.1:22734092-22750421 GCA_026784285.1 Stomatorhinus walkeri | reverse complement strand
AAAAAGCTATTTAATCAAACTACTGTCCCGAAAGGCGATTTGAAAAACATGTGACATGAGAAGCAACACTCCGTCAGTGGACTTGTGCCAGCCGCCTTCCCATCATTACCTCACCCCCCCCCCCCCTGCCCTGCGCCGCCGGTGACCTCTGACCCTCTGCAACGACTTTATTTGGTCAACAGCATTTGATAGTTTCAAGCCAAGTGTGAAAGAACGGAACCTCCTGCAGGGGGCGCCACGTTTGAATGTGCACCATGGGGGGAGTTTGGGCATTACCTGGAGAATTGCTGCTAATTATCAGTGTTAATTTAACAGTAGTCATAGTTTTTTGCCTGAAGCCCCCTGCCCCCCCCAAGCCCACCTCATGACTGGCATCTTAAGGTGGCCTTGTGACCAGCACAGGGCCTGCTTTCTCTCCAGTTCCGTTCCAGTTCCAGTTTGATTCATCTCCTGTAATCCTCTGCTTCCTCTCCAGTTCCTTTATCCCTCTCCTTTACTGCTCTGTACTTTCTCTAAAGCATGTCAAATGGTCTGTGTTGCCTGTGAGAATGGCCTCCTTTCCCCAGCCCCCCCCAGAGGAGGTCTGGTCTCCTGTACTGTGCTGCGTCTCCGGGGCTGCTCAGAGACGCGGCCCCAGCAGGGTCTCCTGGCTCCCAGTCAGTGCTCAGGCTGAATGATTCCGCACCTCTGTCTTCTGCGTGTTTCTGGTTATCCCTGTTAACTCTGCTCTCCCTTGCCGTCTTTCGGGGGGGGGGCGGGGGTGGGAGGCCGCCCGACACTGTCAGTCAGGCACAGCTGTTCGATATAAATAATCCCCCCTTTCTGTAACCTGGTGGGAAAAGTCAACACACCCTCTGAGGGCTAGGTAAATATCACCCCCGCCCTCCAGAGGCCCCTGTCCTCCCACTGCCAACGTGCTACACCCACACAGCTTTAGTGTCGCACCCCAAAAAACCCATGGGTTTTGACCCCACTTTATTCAACCCCCCCCCCCCCCGTGATGGACGTGTAGTCACCTTTGTAATCTGTAACGTTTGCATCCGCGTTGTACACAAGACACCCCTGAGAAAAGCTTAAATCTGTACCTCTTTATATAACTGATGACTTAGCTTTCTTTATTAGTGGGGTCCCTCATACCTGCCTCTCCCTTCCCCCCCCCACAGATCAAGCGAGAAAATGGCAGAATGTGGAGACCACCTACAAGCATCTGAAGCAGGTGCCCGATCAGGCCCTGGCCAACAGCAGCTACTCTGAGGTTGACCTTGGCAAGCTCTTTGGGGGCCTGTGTGCCGCCTTCTAGCCTGTGCCCCCCAGATCGGGGCCGGCCGGCCCCCTTATTTGACAGCTGAGCCGTCCGCTCAGTGAAGAGGAAACGGAAGGTATTGGGCTCCGCCCTCGGCCTTCTCGTTCACAACCATTGAAATGGAATTTTTGTAAGGTGGGGAGAACTTAGCATTCAGAAGTAAATTGGACCAATGGAATGCGAGTTTGTGGATTGCCTGGCGTTGTCAAATAAAGTTTTGTATGTTTTAAGCTGCACTCCCCTGGCGTGTGATTGGTGTGCTGGGTTCACATCGCCCCCCCTTTGTCCTCGGGCCCTAACAGGCACTCGCTTGGCTCTGCCAGCACATGCTGCGATTTAACAGGCGACAGCACAAACAAAACAAGAGCCCCCGTCTGTTTGTGGGGGGGGGGGGGGGGGAGTCGCCGTCCACTCAGAGTAGCTGTGAGGCCCCACACTCGCTCCTCACATCTCTTCCTGCTCACCAGCTTTGGCTGCATGCCGACCTGGTGGACTGCCCAGGGTTCGAGAGGCAGCACCCTCTTTCCCGGGTACCTCCTCCCATCCAGAGCTTGCCTATGAGTCCCTGACTTCCCACGCAGTCAGCAGCTTTCTGGCCAGCCTCAGTTATTGCTGCCGCTCATTATTTGATGTCCTCCTCCACACTTGAAAGAGTAGGACTTTTGGGATGGCGGCTGAGCAGCCAGTTCTTCTGTAGTTGAAACAACTGAGATGAACCTGCTTCAGGGGTCTTACTGTTAATGGCATTCATAGCCATATAGAGTCATGAAATGCCAAAAAATGGTGACTAAAGCAGTGTGTACGGAGCACAATCACGCTGTTTCTACAGCATGATGCTTACAGAAGCTCTTCCAGTAACGTACCAATGGTGAATCTTTTACCAGTGCGCCCCCTGTTGTTCAGGAGAGAAGTGCCTTTCAGAAATGCCTGGTGGCACCCTGACGCTCAGTCTTCACCGTTGATTAGTCCTGCGTCCCCCAACCTTGTCGCGAGATACTGACACGTGTAGCTCTAGCGTTCACTCGCCGTCATTACGCCCTATTTTATTCCCTTACGGCAGATGCAGTTTCTTAATTTTAAACGTGCTTTTTAAGTTGTATTTTTGATATAAAGGCGCCTGTTTTAAATTTTGATCCTAAGATATTTGAAATTACAGCTTAAATGTCCTCTTAGTAATAACAAATCGACGCGCCCCGCCGGCCCATCTCCACTGCCTTTATGTGATTAGTTGAGGACTCGCTTTGTGCCATTTTCCTTCGCGGAAATTCTTATTTCCATAAATACTTGCCTTTAAATCACTTTATATTGCGCGGCTAATGGTTGGTATTCTGAGTGGCGGCACACTTAAGAATAAGACTTGATGCGGCTTAGATTGTGTCTGCGATGGGGGTTGGGGTGTATATATTCCCAGTTATTTATATATTTATGAAAGGGAAAAAAATCACGTCGGCTGTGCGGTGGGTAAAACGCTTAACTGGTGCTATTCACACCATTCGGTTTTTATTGCAATCGGCCCCGTTAAGTGACGGCCCCGCGTCTCCGATCCCTTTCCACCGGGCGGGGGGCTGTTTTCGAACCGCGGTGCTCAATAGCAATGGGCTTTGCATTAATTGAAGCACTAAGCTAATAAGTAGGATTGGTCTTGTTATGCTAAGCTTTATTGCCTTTCTCTCTAATCAGCATGGTGGCGTTGAGCAAAGCCGCGGACACGGCGCTCTTTCATGAGAGAATTAGTGTCCTATTCTTTGCCCATTATTCATATCATAGTGGAATATGTAAGTACCCGGGGGTGTGAATGCGCGGGGGACCCATTGCAAAGTGTCCCCCTTGTTTCTCTGAATGGACAGCTATGAGATGATAAACCGCTTAATGCACTGAACTAATTGGATGAGAGCAAAAGAGCCGGGAATTAAGGCAAGCCGAAGAAGAGTAGAGAGCGCTAGCGACCAGTCATTCAGCTTTTCAGCGCGCATTCCCCTCGGCGGCTCCAAAGGCAGGCGAGGGGGAACCTCAAAGCGGCTTACGGAGGGGCCGCGCCCCGGTGGGATCGTTAAAGAGCCATTTGGGACGGCGTGCTAACGGGTGACGGGCGAGGTCTTTAATCAGCCCAACAAAAACGGCTGTCCGGCTTCAATTCACTGTTTTATACGGCGCCTTAAAACAAATAAAACAACTCTCTTGCATTTTAGCCAGGCTTTCTTAAACTGGCGTTTCTAAAGTGTTATATATCTTAATGTGTAAAATATATTCTTAGCGTATGATAAGTAACAGTAATTTGTTTTGTGGGCGTCGTCCTTGTTCCTTAAAAAGCATGTCTCGTTTTTTTCTTCGGGTATTACGTTTTTCATTAGGTTTTTTCTCTTCCGCAAAGAGCACGAAGCCGAGCTGGCAATTGGGGCAACGATTTTATTTTTTAAGCGCCAATTTTAGACGAAAAACGAGGTTTTTAGAAGAAGGTTGGGCGCGGAGCGCGGGTCAGCCAACCTCCGAACTGTAGCGAGCATTCCCAGAAATTAGGAACAAATTGGGTTGCTATTCATTAATAATACTCACAATAAGATTAAGCCGTTCTGGAAAATCTCATAAAAATCCGCCTAAACACGCTTCACTGGTCTTTCTAGAAGGAGGGGGAGAGAAAACCCTTGTTATTCACGGCTCCCGGGGCTCGCAAGGAGAAAATTGGTTTCTTTGCTTAATGCTCCTTTGAAAAGACACTCTGAGTTTGTCATGCGTGACATGTCAATGTTTAATATGGACCTGATGGAGGTCAGGAGGTCCTCGGAGCGCGATATTTCTGGAGAATATTAAGAGTAGAATTAAACCTGATCCAGATGGAGAAAGCGGAGCCCCCGCCCTCTCCGTCGCCTCATCCTCCTTTATTTCCCCTCCCTCAGATCCCACTTGTTTGCAGGCCTAGAATGAGACGGGATTAGCGAGTGTAAAACAAGAAAAGTGAAAGCTTTTCACCGGAGCAAGCGATAAAGAAGAAAATTAATCCGAGGGGTAATTTCACGCGATTTGGTTCAGCACCATGGACGGGTCAAATGGGGGAAAAATGACTTCAGTGAAAGCGGCGCATTGATTGCGGTAATGGCACTGCCTCTGCGGCGAGATCCAGCGGGGAGGATTTGAGAATTAAAGCGCCAACTCAAAAGAAAGGGATTCTGATAAACTAGTTGTTACTTCATTAATGAGAAAAGACCCGCTTCGACTGAGTTGGCATCACAGATGTTAAAACCAATTTGGCGCCTTAAAAGTTTTTTAAAGCGTGTTTTGTTAACAGGCCGACATAATGAGCATTATGATTTAAATCCCAAATCCCCCGCTTTTGTCTGCCTTCAAACGTTGAGTTTGTTTCTTAAATATGGTCCATTAATGAAACACGTTTAGCCCGGTGCCTGTTGCGGCGCTGTGGGTTCAGACACCGCTATTTTCTCTTGAATTTGTTTTTTATTGACCGGTGTGTAATTTTACTTTACTTTTGGAGTATTAGCGGTATTGAATTGGTACTGACAGCATCAGTTAAATATATTATCCCCATTAAGGTTTTTAAAATGGTCAGTAACTGTATTTGATGATAAAATAGTCTCTAACTTAACCATTACTACTTCGCGTGTTTTCTCTGTGCGGGATGCTGCAGACCCTGATATAGCAGCAGCAAACTGGCACCTAATGGAACCCATTCTGCCCGGTCCGTATCATAGCAGAACCGGGCTCGGTGCAATCCGAACACACAGAGCTTCGCCTGAATAGTGAAGCGCGGACTCTGAATTTATTTTTCTTTAAAAGGGCTACAGGCAAACTAAACAATATCATAAATTATCTGCTCCCATGTCGGTAAACGTTTTTGATGGTTTTTTTGAGTTACTGGCTAATAGTTAAAACTGAAATGTTATGATATCCGTAGATGTTTTCCCGGTAAGCGCTCTTCTCCGATTTCAGCGCACATGTGTAAACCAAATCCCAATATCTTACGAAGCCGTTTCAATATTTGCTGTTTCAATATTTGCTGGTAAATTGGCTCTTTATCACGGCGAGGCACTTTTCCTTAAGCCAGACGTGAAATAAAGGCACCGCAAATTGTTTCCCCGTCAGAGTTTGTTGCCATGCAAGGATAGTAAAAATATATACTGCTCTCCTTAAGTAAGAAGCCCAATTTATAGATGAGAGACGGGGTTTCATTATTTTACTAAATGCGGCACACGCACAGAAGTGTTAGGTACTTATACACACACGCACACACACACACACACACACACACACACACACCTGTCAACTGCCAAATTAAAGGAACCTACTTAAATATAAGTAAGAAATACTTGTATGGTAAAACCATATGCATTCGTAAGAAATATGCGAAATGACCGAGTTAAAAATCTTTCTACATTTAATAATTTTCTTGATTTTTTTTGTAAGAAAAAAAGTCATAATGGAGTTGTCATATTTTTATTTTATCCCATTGATTCGTTAAATTCTTTTATTCTAAATAAAATCTAAATAATAATTTTTTTCTGTTTACAAGAAAAACTGACTCCAGTCTTTCTACGACTCTACTGCCCTTTATTACCTAAAATTTCTTTCCTAAAAGAAGGAAGAGAAATTGCCTGAAAAGGAAACGCACACTGGAATGGACCGTGCCTATTCCGTATGATAAATTATATGAAGGGACGTAGTCAAACAACCATTTTTCAGTGCACGCTTTATGTACAGTGCAGATGAACTAAGGTGGTGCTTCTCCTCTGCGGTTTGGTTTTATTTCTGCATCGGGGCCCCGTCCGGATGGAAGAGTACAGACGCGCTACAGAAGAAACGGCATCTGCCGTCCGCAGCCTCCTCCAGCTTGCACGTTAAATAGAGAATGGACATAAATAAAATTCTAGAACCTAATATCTCATGAACACAGGAAAATCCTACAGAGCAACATTCAGACAAAACTACATCAAGTGCAACGTCTTCAAACGTTTTTCAAATATACAGGATTCTTTTTCTCTCACTCGCGTGTCTTTTTTTCTGGATCCAAATAATTGTTTCGAGTGATGCGTAGAATTCCTCATAGTTGTCAGAGATCATGTGACCTGGTAGAGGGCGTTTCCCTTTGGCATGCTGCCCTCAGTGCCCGCCCATCCCCCATACACCCAGGTTTCACCACACCTGCAGTGCCCCCAGGGGTCTGGCTGGTGTAGGTGGTGGTGGGCGGGGGGGGTGTGAAGGGCCCAGATGCCACAGGAAGTGGAAGCAAGGGTGACAGGAAGCTTTGGCTGCTGGACACCTGAGCTTGGCAGTCCACACTGACAGTGGGTGGGGCAAAGACCAGAATCAAGACCCACATTCAGGACGGGGTGGAGGAGTTCAAAATGAAGACCTGCAGCCATACATTGGAGGGGGGGGGTGAAGAGAGCCCAGGTTCTCAAAAAAAAGGATCAACTCACAGGGTTAAAGGTCAGAGGTCATCATTCTTCTGCAGTATCAGACCCATGCAGGTTAATGGGTACATGGTGACACTGGGAGGGGGGGTCATATGGGGGCAGGTCTCCGGAATTTTCCAGATTCCAGTCCTCCTAAAATTTGGTCGTGCTCATGTTGGGGGGCCTAGAGGTGGGCGGTCTCAGCACACCTCCTTTCCGGCACCCCCGGTCGGCAGGATGCTGAGCTGCGTTAGCTGTGCCGAGTGCTCCTTGGCCTTCAGCCTGAGCGCCGCGATGCTGGAAGCACGCCTGTCTGCCGCCGCTGATGACGACGAAGAGGAGGAAGAGGAAGGGTCTGGCAGCACCGCTGCCTGTCCGGGGCCCTCCGTTGGCGGGGCAGGGTTCCGCAGGAGCGTGGCTGCTGTGGATGCACTGGTCAGGGGGCCCATGGAGAATAGCCTGCAGGGAAGAGAGAGCAGGTCTCAGCGCATGGCACCTATGTGGGCAGCGCTTAAAGCCCAGGGAATTGTTGGGTCAAATCCCAGTAAGATATATCTCCCTGGAAAAGAAGGTAAAATCTGTGCACATGGAATTTCTGTTGTCCTCCATTGTGCCACCTTCTGGAATTTTCTCTCATGCCGTTATAGTGGCATGCGGACCGGCTAGCTATTGCAGGTAACATCAATTTACTATTTATTAGAGATTACATCCGATGTCTCCAAAGTTTCCTTTACTTCCCTATAATGTTAAAAAAATTCAAGATTATATTTTAGTTCTAAAATTTAAAAAAACACAGTCTTTTATTGATAAAATGTCCAGATCATACTTTCACACTCCGCAAATGTTTCATTAGGTACCCCTGCATAGACGCAGGAAGGATCCCCTTTGTCTACAGAACCGCATCAAAGGCTGACAGGTTCAGAGAATCCTTTCTGTACACTATTGCTGTCCTGAGCTGTTATTTTTGCACTTGTGACCCTCCTGTTAGTGGTAACGAGCCAGTCCATTCGCTTCTGACCTCTCTCATGGACAAGGTGCTTCCACACACAAAAATAAGATTGACTGGATGTTTTTCTATTAATCCCACCATCCTCTGTAAACCCTAAACACTGTAATGCATGGAATCCCAGGTGGGTGGCTGTTTCTGAGATGCTGGAACCAAAGAGACTTAAAGCTCAGCCTCTCAGTGAATGAACCAACCTGCGCCTGTCTGTATATATGTGTGTGTGTGTGTGTGTGTGTTTATGTGTGTGTGCCTGTTAGGCTGTTGTATGCGTGAGGCTGTACCTACATGACTGACTGCATTAAGGAGCAGGTCTACATCATATACTGCCCACTAAGTGTGCATATATATCATTCTTCTCTAAACATGAATATCATACATGCACACAAAGCGAATGGTGATTGGTAGTGAGCCATAGTGTCACCAGGCTGATTTCTCACCAGAAATATTAAACTATGGCTCAGAGCTGGTATCCATCCAAGTGTGTCTGCTTCCAGATTGTCCCTCTCTAAATTCATTAGCGTGGTACTTTGATAAGACCAAATTAAAACCTCCTCAGGCAGCTTGTGCCATGGCACCCAGTGCTGGATGAACTGTCACCGTTCCCCACAAGCAAAATAAATAGATAACTTCAGCAGAAATAACACATGCCCTCCCACAGCTAATGACACCCCCTTCCCGCCAGCCTCACTATGTTAGAGTGTGGTGAGCTGCCAGAGCTCAGACTCTTCCTCACCGAGCTGTGAAGCAGCCTGAAGGAGGAACTTCCTGTCCTTACAGTGTGGAGAAAACAGAAAACAACAAGTAGTGTCCTGCTGGGGGGGCGGGGGGGGATAGTGCTGCTCTTGGCTCTACATGGTATGTCAACATCAAAGCTAACTGTGCTGCCTTGGAATGTGTGGGAGGAACCACATATGAGGTGGAGGCCATGGAGATACAGAGAGGAGGACTTCACAGGGATGAGGACACGGTCCATCCAACCGGGAGGACGCCATGGAGATACGGAAAGGAATCTAGTAGATGGGACATGTGACCATGACTCTGTGTAAAAACAGTGCACTTAAAACGGCAAGTGGCCACGATGCCAACGCTCCGCTAGTGGCGGAGATATGGTCACCATGGCGATCAATACTGAGTTAAAGCCTCAGTGACCTGGTGTGATGGTGGACAAAACCTGAAGAGGATTCCTGCTTACTGCGGCCGCTTGGGGAAGGGGGGGGGGGGGCACAGATTGATCTGGAAGGCAGTGTCTGATGCTTGCTGTGTTAGCATCCGCTTCCGTTACACGGACTGGAAAGTGGGGTGTGCACACATGCTGTGCTGTGAGGGGCAGGGACTACAACACTGCTTCGGTAGGAAAGACACCATGCCGGACTATGCAAACTGTGCTCAATATACAGGGTCTTTGATGTGATGTGAAAGGGTGAAGAATTTAACCTGAATAGTGGGTGTGGTTAAACTGAGGTCATATGACAACAGTGGGTGTGGTTAAATTGGGGTCATATCTGAATAGTGGGTGTGGTTAAACTGGCATCATATTTGAATAATAGGTGTGGTTAAAGCTAGGCTGTATTTGGAATAGTGGTCTTAAACTGTGGTCATACTTGACTGATGTGTGTAATTAAGGCAGGATTATACATGGATAGTGGATATGGTTAAGATAGGTCATATCTGAATAGTGGGTGTGGTTAAAGCAGGTTTATGGTTGAGTATGGATGTGGTTAAGGCAGTTATATCTCATTAGTGGGTGTGATTAGGGCGGGTCAAATAGTGGGTGTGGTTAAGGCGGGGTCATACCTGCCAAAGGTGGGGCTGATGAAGGCAGGGTGTCTGAACATTGCTGCCCCAAGGAAAGTGCCCAAGCCCAGTGGGGGTGCTGAGCTGGCCGGTGGGGGAGGCAGACCTGGAAAGGCAGCAGTCCAAGCAGACTCAAGGGCAGGATGGTGGTGTGGGGGAAAGGGGCTGCCCTCAAGGTAGTGGCTCAGAGGGTGTGCGGCTGCCAGCGGGCCAGAGAACGGCAGCCCTGAAGGGTGCGTTTGGACTCCCGCCTTCTCCCGTTTCCTCCACTTGGCCCGGCGGTTCTGGAACCAGACCTGCAGATTGACAGAGGAGATATTACACATGGGCTGGCTTCAGTGGACTGGGAGTTTATGGATGCATCTCAGCTCAAGCCCATGCATCTGTGTTTGGCTAGCTGCCATTCTGTAGATGGATGCAGGTGATGGGGAGCAGATGCCTCTTGGGGCTTGGGGTGGTTGTGTGAGTGCTACATGTCTTCAGGACTGCTAGGCAGCAGCTAGACAGCAGGGGCAGGAAGCCATCTATCCACTTAACACCCGGCTTCCACGCGCTAACAAGGTGACAAACAGCCGCAGAGTCGGCAGTAATTGCCTAACGCAAAGCCTTCGGCTCACCACTACGCTAAGTTTGCTAATTAAAATCTGGTTTAGACAGCCTGACAGCTGGGAGGGGAGGCTGTAATTAAGAAGCATGGTAACAAAAGAGGGGGCCAGAGCCACTCGCCAGCCGCTAATAATAATTAATGCTCTTTAAATGAAATTCTCAAAAAAAAAAATAATAATAAGCGGCTGCAGGAGTTATTTAACTTTCCCGTGACTTTCCCCCTGGGCTTGGACTGCCACGGCGATCTGTACCATGGAGAAAATGTCAACAGTAAAGAAAATGTTGGGGGTGTGTGCGTTGGGGGGGGGGTGTCGTTTTAGTACCCCCGCCCCAGCAGAAGCTGTTGGGTCGTTGTGTGCTACGAGGCCCGTGAGGAATTTATGGGGCTTTATCACCTGTTGATGGTGTCTGCTAAGTGATTTGATCGGGTGCGACTCGAGCAGACATCTGTTTTATGTGGCTGTAACAGCCCGCCAGACTTGGCCGTGTTTGCTCCGTCTCTTTGGTTATGAGACAAGGGCCTGGAAATGCAAGCCACGCTCAGAGAGGGGGCGATGAGATGGGGGGGTGGCTCATGAACACCTTTAATAGCATGTCACTCGCTCTAAGTGCAAGGCATCGGATCAATGCGGGGCTTTTGCAATCAGAAAATGGGAAATCAAATACCATTACCACCCCCCCCACACACACACACATACACACACACTCGCATATCGATATGGGGAAGACAATTCAAATAGCACTTCGCCCCCAGAAAGCTTCGTGTTTGTTCTTGCGCTAAGTGCGCTTTTATGAATGACAAGCGTACGCATATTACTGCTGAAATGCCTGCCGACAACCGGAAACCGGCGGCAACCGGAAGCCACTGATAACCGGAAACCGTCGGGAAAGGGAGTTGGGCTTGCCGCCTTTAAGACCACTTACCAAGGTAACAATTAAAGCTTTCGTTGAAACTGACGTTTCGATTGAAATACAGAGGCTTTTACAAAACCGTTTGTTGGTTAAATAATGTATTGTCTATAATCTCTGTATTTCGGAAAAAACATACAATCGGATGCCAACTACAATAAATCGGCTAATCAAATTTAATATAAAATAAGTAACGATAAAATTGCTCCAAGGCATGACAACCATTATGAAAGTAGGCTACATATATACAACATTGATGTTTTTGCTGTATTTTCTATGCTACTATAAAAATAATACAAATAAACATAAAATAATTATATTAATGTGTATACACGTACGGTGTCTGTATATTTAAATATGTAAGTCTGTACTTAAAATATAAAATTGCGTTACTTACTTGAACTCGGGCCTCAGTCAAGTCTAATCGCATTGCCAGCTCCTCTCTGAAATGAAGAGAAGTGTTCTTAAAAATCTGTTGGTTGTAATTGGAGAGTAACTGGGCAGGAAGCAAGGGCGTAGGTTTGGTTTCGACATTGGTAGGAATCGAATCGCCCACAAAACACACGTAGTCCAAACCCAAATCTACGCCCACGCCGGTAAACATCTGCTCTTGTGATTCTATCGTCCCGTGGCGGAAAAAATAAAGCAAGTGCGGTTTCAATAATTTTCCCTAAATGTATAATTCGACAAAAATTATCAACGATTTTACAGATTTTTTGTTCAAAATCACTTTATAATAGTCTAACGGCCAGTCGACACAGAGCCCATTTGTTGTATATTTGTAAATAAGTAACGATAATTCAGTTGCTTTGCTTTCTAAAATATCCATAACGATACTACTGTAATTAAAACATATATTCGATTACGGTAAAAAAAAACTATGATATATATAAATCACTATGAATTGCAGTTTATTATGAGTTTATTTTGTGGAATTTTGCATGTAGACTTCATGTCGAAACTCCTTATAGCGCTATGAAATAAATTACATGATGAATGATTTTAAATTTATTGAAGATTTTTAATTTAACATTAAATTGCTGTGATGCACTAAATTACACCGAGATTTTTAATCTTAAAATTTACCAAATTGTTAATTAAAATAATTACAATTTCGAAAAAGTGGAAAACGATAGAAGTGTTCACATTAATTGAAGCGGCGTTGTTCAAGAAAATTCCGTACGTATATATTGCGATTGTCATCTGCGATTCTTTATTTATAAATTTTCGTTTGTTTTTTATATAAAGAAAATGGTCATGTAACTAAAACTATCAATTTGAAAGACTAAGTATAAATATGTTTAGATTTCATGGTGTATGAGGGAAAAATGTGATCCATGCACGTGTGTGTGCGCGCGTGTGTCTGAAGAGGGGTGACTATGTCACAATTAAGGCGCAAAATGTATCAACTCCCTTTCTTTTGTATGTGAATGACCGACAAAAAAAACATTAATTGCAGGCGTTCAATTGAAGCAGGTGTACAGATTCCCCGCGGGCTCGCTAATCGCGCCCGCTTCAGCTTTGGCGAATACCTCCATTTCCGTATACACGGCAAACACGAGCAGTTTCCTTTCAATTTGACTCCACACAATATTTGTTCGAGTCATAACAACACAGTACACACTACGGCGAGAAATTAGGACAAACACCCCATTTAGTAAACATCTGCGACCGCCGTGTTGCGCAGTAAATCATCCATACAAATCTGTGCTGTGACAATCAATAGAAGTGAGGCTAAATGTAGAAAAATTAAAGTTGAAATATTCAATATTAAATATATTCGTTAGATTGCGGTGCGTTGTACATTTGGATTTTAGGGACTATAGAGTCAAAAATATGACTCCAGGGTAATAATTGTAGTTTTAAATTATTTTGAACTGAGGTGCTTATTTTTAAAAACACCCATACTTTAAGGACGCGCTATAAAACCGGTATTTGTTATTGTAGTTAAATTGCATGATTAAATTAATCAACAAGGATTCTCGCTTAATAAAACGCTTAATAAAAACATTTATATAACATGCAATATTAGGGGCTAATTGTATCTACTGAGTTCGATTCGAATAGGTCAGTTTCTTTTAAATCAGAATGAAGCAAATTTACCACAGATGCATATAGATGATGTGGACTGAAAAAAAAACAACTTACTGTATTAGAAATGTTATGAATTTCATTTAAGACAGTACTTAAATAGACCGTTCCATAAACATTAGTAAATAATAATAATGCCCCTGGTATTTCCATCAATAGACCAGTGTTTTAATAATAAGACGTGTGGCGCTTTGCGAGCCTTCTATCACTGAAAGTTGCGCTATTCCTTGCTCCAGCGGACTACAGAGCTGCCCACGCCGTACCTGGTGAACACGTCAGGGTAGTGCGTCTTCTGGAAGGCCCTCTCCAGCTCCTCCAGCTGGTAACTGGTGAAGGTAGTCCTGTATCTCCGCTGCTTGCGCTTGAGCATGCCCTCCTCCGAGTCACTGCCCGCGGACAGGCACACGCTGTCCTCACCGTCTTTAACATCCCCATCGTTGTGAAGGCCCTCTGCCTCCTTGGGGGAGAGGTCCGACTCCCCGCAGGGCTCCTCTTTCACCTCCTCCTCGAACTTCAGCGTGCCCATCTCCACAAGCTCCTCGCCGGCGCGCTCTGGGCTGGCGTCACGCGCCTTCTGGCTGAAACTCGCGTTTTCTCTGTAGGACTTGCTGCGGCTGATACTGACCTGCGGCGCCTGGATAATTTTGAGGTTCTCACAGGTCTGGTCAAGTAACCGCTCACGCTCTCCCTGCTCCCCATGCTCGTGAAATACTCTCACGGGGTCCAAGTACTTTCCTTGGCCGTAGATTCGCCGAAGCTTCGGCGGCAGGTGGATCTCGGAGTCGAAGGACAGGCTGTCTGTAGGGGAGGCTGATACGAGTGACAGGGAGAGATACGGTGGTGAACAAGAAATCTTCGAAAGAGCCCATTCATAGTATAAAGCAGCCCCGTGTTTACGTATTTTATAGAAACTGTAGTATTTTAACGACATTTATATCAGCGTTTAAGAAATAACTTGTCAAGTATCGAAGGCATATACATTTAAATTTTCGCACTGTTAATATCTGAAATCAACGTTAATTAACACTGAGCAAGAATTTATAACCATACGGAATGTGGACAATACAACATCTTAAAAGCACATCTTTCTTCACATTGCGTGCCGCATGGATTAATTTAGAAGCATGAAGATTTTGGAATCATTTGATCAAAAACCAGCAACTCCATTTTATTAATATTAATAATATCCCAGCATTTAGGCCTATTCTGCAAATGTCAACATCCATATACAAATTTGCATGTATTTACGTGGTGTGATGTAAACTTGGTTTTAATGTAATGCTTCAATTAAATTTAATCATATGTTTGAACTGTATGACTTCTATAAATAATTGTAAAGATTATGTGTTCAACATTTCGATTACTGTGAAATGACACTCACACATACAAAGTCATTCGTCTGTATTCGATACGTGGAAGGTAACTTCATAATCCCAGTGTACCATTATAACGGTGAGAAATGCGATGTGTTCATCGAAAGACGCGCGTTACCAATCCTGTCAGCAGTGATTGCACCCTGCGCCGATAACTTTCGGTGTGTTCTACGCCGTTAGGCTTTTCCACGCTTGTCGGTCGCTAGTGGACCCATTTTTCCGAGGCTACAGGCGTTGTCACCGGATCGTGTCGCCGAAAGTCGCCTTACCTTCGGCCACCCTCTCGTTCTCCGATCTGCCAGCCAGAGTTGGCAAACTTTGTGCTCCGATCAATTTCATTTTGCAGGGGCTCCTCCGGCCCAGGATACTGTCTATGCAGTAGGACGAGAGTAAAGTTGGCGATTTACTTTTACAGTCGGATTTGTCCGCAGTGTCCTCCTCGTACTGACTGGTCATTTTGGTATGCTTTCGCGGATGGAGTTTTTGCTCCAGGGAGTATGTGAGCCTGTGCGTTTCTCTCGATGTCTCAACCCCCCTTCCTGCCGTCTCGCACCCGGACACTAATGACATGTGCTCTGCGCCGCAATAGCTACGCTCGATTCTGTAGCATTGACGTGCATGGGCCATCTGATTGGCTCCCGGGGAAAAAGAGGATCTTTATCTTTTCTTTGCCATTAAAGTGCAACTAAGGGAGCAAATCAAATCTCGAGATGGAATATCGACCCGTAGGACCGAACTCCTAAGACTGAACTACAATCTTTACTACGCGCTGGTATTTTACTTTGGAGGATGATAGCAGCAGTTGCAGATTTGTTTGTGGGTGTCATTAACTAAGAGTTGTTCTAGACGACAGCAAGAATTGTCGACGTCCTTTGCAGGAACAGCTCTCTGATGCAATCTACAATTATCCTCCTCTTTTATAGACTGTCATTGCATAAATGGAAAACAGATTTAGAAAGAATGTAATAACGTGAGGGAGACTCGGGAGATTTCATCATTTGGGTAATGTTGGCAAAATTAATTCACGTACAAAGAACACACCGTTATGTTAAACGTCTGGAAATAGTGAGGCGCGGACCTAAATTTGTTTCGGGGGACAGATACGCGAAATGCTGTAGCCAAACTCCAAGCTCCCGGCCGCACTTTGAGCGCGTCTCCATCTAAAAACTCCCGTTTCTCAGTTTTTATGCGTGTGAGACGAATGCTAACTTCTGAGCAACATGATGTGAGAAAGTAAAATCTCACAATTAGAGTTTAGTAACAGTGTAATGTAAAAAGGGGTAAAACAAACTTAGATTAAATTCAGATACGTGGACAACAAAATACACATTCGGTTTATTAATAAAATATTTGAGATAATGCAATTGGTAAAAATCAGTGACTATTTTTAACATGATTAAAAGCACAGAACATCGTGCTGAAACAATGATAAACGATCACATGTAGGAATGTAGTCACTGATTTTTTTTCCTTTTTCAGAACGTGGTTAAAAAATACCTAAATGTGTCATTTCTAAACATTAGTAGAATAGATAGAAATAGACAATTATATAATTTATATCAAAATGTTTATGTTCTAAAAATTCCACGTGAATCTTTAGAAAAACTGTATCCGACCAATAAACGAATATATACAAACAACAGCAATAATAATAGTAACAACATGGCATTCGCGTCACGTTTAATAATATTTCGTTAATTACGGTTCGGCTTCCAGATCAGGGTTGTTCCGCCAAAAGTAACTATCGTACGAAAATCTTAGACGACTTAGATGATTGACTTATAAGTGACAGCGTAGCTGTAATACTGCAAAAGTGCTCTCTAAGGGATGCTGCGGGTTGAA
>JAODUD010000082.1:22711955-22723825 GCA_026784285.1 Stomatorhinus walkeri | reverse complement strand
CACCCCCCCCCCCCCCCCGAGCCTTAAGTCCTCCTTTTTGGACCCTGATGTCTTTCATAGAGTCATGCCGATGGTCACCTTATTTTAAGTGCAGCTATCAAAAGTGAGAATATTCAGCACAAGGGGCAGGAGAGGAGGGTCAGAGGGTATCACCTGCATTGCTAACTGACGACTCCAAAGAAACTATTTCACACGCTCGCCTTTGTGTTCCGCAGAACAATCCACAGGTGTGCCCCTACAACCTGTACACTGAGCAGCTGTCTGGCTCCGCCTTCACTTGCCCGCGCTCAGCCAACAAACGCAGGTATTGGCCGCTCGGCTCACCAAGGCCGAAACGTTCTGATGACGGTATTGGTTTCCTTCTCACCGATTCAGTGTGGCACGTTACAGCTGGCTGTACCGCATCATTCCCTCCGTGCGGCACAAGCCCTTCACCGTAATGCATCATGGGAGCCTGACCGACAACTGGAATGAAGTGGAACCAGATCCCAACCAGGTAGGCGGGGACCAGGAGTGTGGTAGCCTGCTTGTCAAGCATTTTATCCCAATTGATGTTATGGGAAAGAAAATTCTGCAATGAGAAATGCATTTCACTGAGATCAGGAGTGAAATACACTGTAAGTGCAAGCGTTTGGCAGGGTTACCAGGAGTCCCAGCAGACACTACAGCCTGAATGTGCACGATGGGCAGCTCACCATTAGGTGGAGTCATGAGTCATGGACGAAATAGTCAGTTGGTGCGACGAGCAGGAAGTTTTGAGGAGGACTTTCAGAATAGGTGGGGTGGCTCACTGAGCAGCTCTGCAGGTCATGTGATCATGTGCATGGATCATTTCAGCTGCGGTGGTTGCCATTCACCATCCCCAAGGTTGCGGAAAAGAAGGTTGACTTTGTGATGGTGAGTTCAAAGTGCTGCTCTGGCTTCTCTGCACTCCATGCTTTTCCCATCATGCTCCACTTCTTCCTCTTGCTGGTACCTGCTTTCTTTTTGATGCAGTGCTACTTTACCTGATTGCCTGACTGGCTCTGTGTCTTGGCCTATCAGGGACTGAACACTGTCTGCGGGGCAGGGGATTCCAGAGCCCGAAACGGGATCGCCATCCACGTGTACACCTGCAACACATCCATGATTGACAGGTGAGAGGCCACACCCACTTACGCTGTGATGCATATATTTGTGGCCTTTGGCCTCTGTACCTGACATTTTCTGGGGTTTGGTGTTTTTCAGATCCTTTTATAACTCAGATGGAGATTTTCTCATTGGTGAGTCAGTACAGCAGAGTCTATGGTCAGACATGTAATCGTGAAGCAAGGAGTAGACCAGGAGCCTCCAACTCCAACTCCCATTATATGAGACCCTCTGATACCTGTACATTCTGGGTAGTTGAGTTTTTTGAGGCTTTCAATTCACTACAGTCTTACTGTGTCAGTCCCACAGCAGGGAAAGATCTTGGTCACCACAGAATTTGGCAAGATGATTGTGGAACCCAATGAGATCTGTGTGATCCAGGTGGGACAGAGAATCCGTGTCTGTCTGTGTGTCTGTCTGCGAAGGTAAAGCTGCTCTTCCTAGAGGCCTTATCCCTGTGTGTGTTCCAGCAAGGGATGCACTTCAGTGTGGAGGTCTTCGGAGAGACCCGGGGCTATGTGCTGGAGGTGTATGGAGCCCATTTCGAGCTGCCTGACTTGGGGCCCATTGGTGAGAAGCCGTGCCTAACAGCATCAGAGAATAACAGCACATTTGAACAGATTCTGGCATTAGCACAGCATGTAATCTTACTGGATTGGATGTGGTTTACCTAGTTACACAAACTCCCTGTCTAGTCGTACCTTCCTCTAACCATAACATGACCACACACTAACCATCCTCTAGCAGTGAACAGTAAGACTGCTATAGCTGTCATGTGACTGGTTCCCAAGATGACTTTTAACCTGCCGCCTTCCAGGTGCCAACGGATTAGCCAATCCTAGGGACTTCCTGGTTCCTGTGGCCTGGTATGAGGATTGCACGGTTGCCGGGGGATACACCATCATCAGCAAGTACCAGGGAAAGCTGTTCTCTGCACTACAAGTGTGTATGTCTGTATGAAGTGTGTCACTGATATAACTGGGATGTGTTCAAGGACCTTATTTTGCTGAATCTTCCTCCCTGCTGCCCTGTGCAATGCACCCCCCCCCACCCTGAATCAATGCTAATGAAGAATCAGAGTGTAAATAATGAGACGGCAGCATGAACGCAGTGAGCTGGATGCCCTCTGGGGGACTCCCCACCCCCCAGCACCCAGTGCCTTGTCCTCCAGCTGAGGCTTCAAATTGCTGAAATTACCTTGTTATCTGCTTGGCTGCCCTGCTGCCCCCCCACCCCCCCCATGTGTGTCACTTCCTGCATGTTATTCTCCGTGCCCCTTCTGCATGTTGTGATACCCACACACTGAAACACTGGTACCACAAGGCCATGTCCCCGCCCACAGGACCATTCCCCATTCAACGTGGTGGCCTGGCACGGCAACTACACGCCCTACAAGTACAACCTGGAGAACTTCATGGTCATCAACTGTGTGGCTTTCGACCATGCGGTAAGGGACCGGGGCCAAACAAACACACGCACACACATAATCAGAGCGTCCAGGCATGAGCTCTGAGATCAATCATAGCCCCACCTGTTCTCTGTCCCCAGGATCCCTCCATCTTCACTGTGCTGACGGCTAAGTCTGTGCGCCCCGGAGTTGCCATTGCCGACTTTGTCATCTTCCCCCCACGATGGGGCGTAGCTGATCACACCTTCCGACCCCCGTACTACCACAGTAAGGGCATGACTGCTGATCATCCCTCCCCATCCTGAGGCACACACAGGTCATAATAATCTGGTTTGTTCTGTTCGTGCTCCTGATTTCTGGTCTCCTTCAAATCGTGCGTCGTGAGTGGCCTGTGGGAAACCGTGTCCTGTGTTAGAGCTCCCCCTGTCTGCCTGGCAGGGAACTGCATGAGTGAGTTCATGGGCCTCATCAAGGGGCATTATGAGGCCAAGGAAGGGGGCTTCCTGCCCGGAGGGGGCAGTCTCCACAGCATAATGACACCGCATGGGCCAGATGCCGACTGCTTCGAGAAGAACAGCAAGGCAGCACTGAAGCCTGAGAGGGTGGCTGAGGGGACTATGGTAAAGTAAAGCACTCACAGAGGACTGTGGGTAATTTGGTGATGATTTGTATTTCATATCCTGGGTAGATCAGTGATGAAGAGGTCAAACTGCATATCTCTTTATAAATTAGCTGTTATGACACATCCTGACCCCCCACCAGGCCTTCATGTTCGAGTCCTCCTTCAGCATGGCTGTCACCCGCTGGGGGGTGGACACCTGTAGACGCCTGGACAAGGATTATTACAGATGCTGGGAGCCACTGCGGAGTCACTTTGACCCCCACTGGACACCCAGTAGCCAGTAGGCCCAAGCAGGTAGTGGTGCAGTCGATACATTTGCTGAGAGATACCAGCCCAACTCGTCGCCTATTTAAAACTCCAGGATGCAGGTGGCCTGTTCACTGTGGTGGCATTCTACTCTCTCCAGGGCCTGGGGGGCATCCAAGAGCCGCTGAAAGGGAATGATGGTCCCTGAACTTAGGGATTGAACCGGAAACACAGCATTATAAACCAAAGCGATTACAGGCGAGAACTGGACCAAGGACACAGGGACCAAGGGAGGCTCTCAACACGACCTTCCATGTTTTAGTCTAACATGTGCACATGTATAATGGGGGTGAATTACATGCATGTGAGAGACACTGACACATGGGGGCTTTATCACACCTCATTAGACAGCAATCAGGAAAAATCATTCAAACAATCAGTATCTGTTCTTGGTAATACGTCAAGCTTTTGACTTAACCGACACAATAAATAAATAAAACCACAGAGTGTGCTTGTCTTTGTTTTTTTTTTTTTTGGAGAGGTAGGGCACATACAAAATGTTCTGGGAGGGGGCAACAGATTCATCAAAGTAACCCTTTGCATCCAAAACAATGCTAGGTGTCTGAGAGGTTACATGAGTGTATCACCAAGGCAGATCCTCAGGCATGACAGAACAACCAAACTACGTGTTCACAATAACATTTATTACAGAATGTGACATCTACAGAACAGGCCAGCATTCAAAGTCCTTGGTGTGGTCTCAGCCAGCAGTGTGTGGTTAGCAGGAGAGCTGGAAGGGGCGCTCGTACTTCCCTGCTTTGATGGATGCCTCCTTCTTGTCCTGTAGGAAAAGGAGGACCCAAGAAACATGGGCAACGAAAGTTACACAAGCATACAAACATTCCATGATATTGATGCTACTACTGATTGACGTGAACATTAAAGTAACTGCAGGACTGTGTGCTGCGTACCCTGTCGGTCTTGAAGACATAATACCAAAAGAATAGCGGAGCGACTGCGAAGAGCCCCCCTAAGAGCGATGTCTTGGCCGTGGGTCTGAAGTTGGGGTACACGTTGGTACGCGCGTAGGTCCACCTCGTCAGGGCGGGGTCTTCCTGCGATAGAGTCGTACCAAAACACTTCAGGTGTGCGGACATACGGCACCAATCAGCCGGATCTCGAACAAAAGTGAACCGAACATCGGTGTATCTCGGGGCAGGGAGGAGATGGTGGCACAGGAGGTAGTGCTATCACTCGGCAACCAGAGGGCTGCAGGTTTAAGCCTTAGTTCCTCCTGACCGCTTGAGCAAGACACTGAACTCCAAATTTCTCCCGGTGTGCAGATTGGCGCCTTGCATGGCAACCTCCGCCACCGGTGTGTGGATGTGTGCGGCATAAATTGTAAAGCGCTTTGAGTACTCGTTGGAGTAGAAGAGCGCTATATAAATGCAGACTAAATGCAGTCCACCCCCTCGGTGTAAGTTCGTTGATTAACAAGGTCACAGCATGGAGGGCGCCGTCTTTAACAAACGGGCCAAAGCACACGGATCCCAACCGAAAAAAAATCAACAGTTAAAGCCGAAAGAGCAGCATGCATGTCGCGCTAATGAATGAGATCGGATGGGACGCGCGATGCAGACTTTTGTCAGATACGCTCGCCGGCCGCACAGTAGCGGGATGCCCCGTCTCTTACGATGAGATCTTTCCGGTGCGGGTTGTTGAGCTGCAGTTGATACTGCCTCTTCAGCTGGGCCCGCAGCGCAGCCCTCTCCTCCTCAGCGCGTCTCAGGTCCGGAGAAAGATTAAAATACTCCGCTGGCTCCAATGTTTTTGGCCGTGTAGCCAAGGGCGCCTCTCCGTAGTCCGCCATCTTGGAAAACAACACCGGACCATCTGGTAGGTAGTAGGCGTATATGATTGGTCCTCCCTGCTCGCGTGAATCACGGAAGATACCGCGGTTTTTCCCTGCTATCTGACTGCTCATGCTTTGTAAATACGAGTCATTTGTATCTTACACTTCAATTTGCACTTAACATTTACAGTTATATTTGACCCTGATTATTTTACACCCGATGCTAGTCTTCCTTCCAAAATTAGCCCCGGATTTTTTCCAATAGCTAGAAACGCCCCTGGTTAGCAGGGACATTAGGGTGATGCTTTATTACAAAGTGTAGCGTCAGCGGTGGATTGGCAGGCGGGCTGCAAATCTCACATTTGTGTAAAACATTAATGAAAATTGAAATCTATGTATGACATGCTGCTATTATAACTCGCCTTTTAATATATACAGTCTCATTTTGGTAGGAGTCATCACACAAAAAATTAGTACTAAAAACAATTTTGAAATGAAAGTTTGTAATTCTGTGTAATCAAACTGTTGTCGAGGCGTGTGTTTAATGAAAAAGCATGTTTGTGGAATTTGCTAACTACTGCAGTGCATGATGGGTATGACATTTGAAGTCTACTTATATACTCATCTGCAACTATTGCAAGTGCCGTGGGCAGACCTTAGGTGTGAATTTGGAAGTGGGCAATGGCCCATTTTTGCCTCAGGGCCCAGTGTACAGTTGTTCTTCCACTGTGTAACAGGTTGGGTTGTAAATGAAGCAAATGTATTTTTGATTTACTGGAGAAATTTAGCTTCACACTGACCAATAGTACTAAATGTGTTACTTGGGAAACAAAGTGTTCTGACTTGTTTTTGTTATTTGCTGCACCACTGTGCCACCACAGTGTTTGAGTTTCACAACATAATTGCCAATTTGCTATAACCGCGTATGATTTTGATCACCTTTTTCATATGTGTTTTATAAGTGAGTCAGGTGCTTTGCACTATATTAAATGGTTGGTAGTAAACATCTTTGTTTAACTGAATTCGTGTCTCGTCAGGTCCTTCTTGTTTGAAAGGTTGTTGTGTAGCTCTTGCTCCAACGCCACTTACTCGTGCCCAGGCATTACTAAAAGCTCAGTCTTAGCTTATGCCTGACAGCCATATGTTTGTAAAGCACTATTTGCCTCGCCTTTACATCACATTGGACAAAAGAGTCTGTTAAACAAAGTAAATGCATGATGTTTGATTTTCTAGAGACATATGCTCACCCCCCACACATGTGGGGGGGGCAAAGGGGTCAGGTGCAATGTGAGGAGTCTGGGGACTTGGGGGTGGACTCCCCTATCACTGGGGCAGAGGTCACTGAGGTGGTTAAAAAGCTCCTCTGTGGCCGGTCCCTGGGGGTGGATGAGATCCACCCGGAGTTCCTCAAGGCTCTGGATGTTGCTGGGCTGTCCTGGTTGACCTGCATCTGCAGCATCGTGTGGACACCGGGGGCGGTGCCTCTGGACTGGCAGACCGGGGTGGTGGTCCCCCTCTTCAAGAAGGGGAACCGGAGGGTGTGTTCCAACTATAGATGGTTATAGGAAACTTCTCATTGAAGATTTCAGCCAAAGGAAGAAATACTAGCTATTAGGGCACATGGTGTCCTAACTTTTTCGTAAGTGGAAATTGGCATCATAGTTAATTATTTCTATTAAATGAGTGAATTTGTTTCTTTTTTTTGCATAGGTGATATTTACATCACCTTTATCTACACATATGATTTGAAAGAAGATTTAATAGTGCACTTGGCCATGTAAGGTTTGGATTCTGCGGCTTGGCCATGGAAACCCATTCCATGTAGTTCTCTGTGCAGTATTCTTGAGCTAATCTGAAGGCCACACGGAGTTTAGTGTTTTTATAAATATTTTTATAAATAAAACGCTACGGGAATGTTTCAATATATTGCATTAATCTGAACTAGAGGGAGGTGTGTGTTCTACATTGCTCAAAATAAAGGGACACTTTGAAAACACATCAGATTTCAATGGGGAAAAAAATCATGCTGGATATCTATACTGATACGGACTGGGTACTGTGTTAGGGTTAGTGATGGGCATCGCCATTCTACTTTTAGACCACAAAATGGCATCACGTGCAGCATTAAAAACACCACTAAGACTTAGTATGATGCTAATAATTCTTTGGACTATAAAGCTGATATGTTTGTAAAATGTGCTCTAACTCTGAGTAAATCGGTTCGTGGCTACAAATAATTACAGTTGCAGTTTGCTAATAATGCTAATACATTAATGGGAATGTTTTCATGCAAATAATAAAATTGTACATTTTGATGGATGTACTGTCATTTACCAGGATGGCAAACAATTAAGCGTAGCAAGGACAGTATTAGTATGGTGTAGAATTACTATGGTGCTGCATACGGCAAAACTGGTATGGCAGCGGTGCAACGTGCGAAATCAAAGATGGCACTGTCTATGGTGCCAACATAATCCTGATTTTTGCTGAACAGGGTGGTTCTGCCCATGAGACCAATGAATGAAAGTTACATTTATATAGCGCTTTTCAAGACACTCAAAGCACCTCACAGAACCAACGGGGAGCCACTTCAACCAGCACTGTGTAGCCCCCACCTGGATGATGCAGCAGCCATTCTGCACCAGTACACTCACCGCACATTAGCTAAGACCCCCGCCTCTTTTGAAAGATGCCCAGGGATCTTTTATTACCTCAGAGAGTCATGACCCCAGTTTTGCATCTTATTCAAAGGATGACACCATTTTTACAGCACAGTATCCCCATCACTACACTGGGATCCACACAAACCTGCTCTCTACACCAACGTCTCATCCAGCAGCAACTCAGCTGGTATGGTTACTGATGAGACCAGTAATGTTTCACCAGGGCCCTACTCGACCCGTCTTCAGCGGACCAAAGAATATTCCAAGATTATGCCCTTCCACCACTATATTAAATCACAGAGCTATTTGGCCAGTTTGTAAATACCATTTTATTTTGATGAACATGGACACTGTTTCCTCTGATGTCCTGGTCCTGGGGGCAGCTGATCCAGCTGACACTTTGTACTGCACTGATTCTGGGATGTTGGTCACTCTGGCCAATCAGCTTGCAGGTTCACTGCCGCTCATACTGCTCCCATTCTTGGTATCCGCCTGCGTAGTGCTGCGCCCTGCCAGGGGGGTGGGGGCCATGTTACATGGGCACGGGGGAGACTACGGGGTCCAAAGTAGCCTGAATGGCTTGTACCTGCTGAAGCCCAGCCTGAACGCGATCTCCAGGGCAGTGGCGCTGCGGTTGCCCTTCCGACAGTAGAATACGATGTTGGAGTCTGTCTTCTTGGGTGCAATCACATGAAAGCGACTCCTGAAGAGGTCAGGACTCAACTGCAGGGCCTCCTCCAGCTCCCCCACTGTCAGGAGAAGGGAGTCACGGGGGAGCCGGAAGCATGAAAGCAAGACAGACAGACAGACAGACAGACACAGACTCTCACATGGGATGTTGGTGGAGTCAGGAATCCGTCCTGCCTGGAACTCATCTGGGTTCCGGACATCAAACAGCTGGACACTGTGTCTGGACAGCATGGTCTTAAGCTGCTCATACGGCACCACGGGGTCTAGGGCACATGGACATGTGCTCTGTCAAACAATGTACACAGACATGCCGATTCCGGAGTTACGGCGCAGAGCTGGAGAGTTGGAATTACTAGGCTTCTGTGGGAAAACATGGCCCTGGGGAGATACAACGTATGCTAGCTGCCCCCTACTGGGGTACTGGTAAAAACCTATGTAGCAGTACAGGCTGGCAAGGGATACAGAGACACCCCCAAACAATGATGACACATGCACACCGAGACTGAGATGCCACACAAAACCCATACCAGCCACAGTAAGGTCATTGCACAGAACACAGTCTCTCCAGCAGCTTCTGGTACACAGGTGAACATGCAAGCACAGAACCAGCCGGCGAAGGGTTAGTCGCTTTGATACAAGTACTGGTTGTGTACTACATTTGACAACAACATCCTGTATTCTCCATATGTCTAGACTATGGGGCAGGGTTGCAAGATGGCAGCCTTTTCATACAAAGAAAATCAACCAAGCCTGGCAAAATTTAGCAAACAAAAAATGCTTCAAGTCTCCAAAATGCATGTCAGAAAATGTTATGGTCCAAAGAAACGAACATTGAACTTTTTGGCCAAAATACCAAAATCCACATTTTTTTCAGTTCCGTTCCCGATACAGAACTACCGATAGATTCCGATATAAGAACACTTTTTACTTTGTTGTACTTTATATATATTATTTTTTAAGCTAGTAAATTCAGATGGAAAAAAATGTATGAAAAAAAAATATTTAACTAGGCTACTACAAACATACCTAACATACTGTTCCACCTCGTTTGTACGTCTTGTTTTAAGCGTTTTTGAGGCATTTGTAGTTCAATATGAATACTTCCAAAACAGGTACACACAAGTGGCGAATGGTTAAAATCTTACAATTTTTCTCCCATTGGCGTCAGCTCAGTTACACTTTGTTGCGATGGCAGCCCTTCTTGTATCACAAGCTGCAGCGAGTTCGCAAGACAGTCCAGGTTAGCGACTCCCAAATCATCCATTGCTTTTTTGTGTCACAGTTCCGTGCGCTTTGTTAAGTGGGATGGTCCATTAAGCACTACTCCCACCTCTCAAAACTTTATCTTACAAAGATTGCAAATCGCTGTGCTACTGGTTTCTGTTAAAAACGTAAAATACTCCCAGATCGTCACGTCTTATCTTACGCTCCTCGTAATACGAAGGGTATGTGCATAACGTCACAGCAGGCGGAAGTCACTGTACTCACGCCCACAGAGTACCAAAAAAGGCAGCGTTAGCGTTTGATTTCAATGCCACAAAAACACATGCAAACTGGGAATGAGCTGTCGTGCGATTGTTTGTACAAATAGGTTTAACACGAAATAGGAGCTGTCTTTTTAGAGATTGCCAAAAACTAAATAAGTAAGTATAGGACGTGGATCGGCGCCGATACCGATCCGAATATCCTAATATGGGTCCTCAGGCCCCACTGCCCTGCTTGTTTTCCCGATATCCCTGCCCTACCACTGCTGATTACCTGGATCAGGTGTGTTCAGTCATTCAGAAGCTGAAAAACAGCTGGGACTTGTGTGTGGAGCAGGGATAGCAGGAAAACAAGCAGGGCAGTGGGGCCTGAGAACCGACGTCGAGAACCACTGTTTTAACCCAATGGTCTTCTCATTTAAATTTTAAAAATGAAATTTGTCGGACCATGAACCAAGCATATGTGAAAAATACTGAAACTCTAAAATACTAAACTCCCAATAAACGTATTATGATTATCCATCCATCCATTTTCTATACCCACTTATCCTACCGGGTCACAGGGGGTCCGGATTCTACCCGGAAGCAACGGGCATGAGGCAGGAAACAAACCTGGAAGGGGGGCCAGCCCATTGCAGGGCACACCCACACACCATTCACACACACAGGCACACCTATGGGTAATTTAGTAACTCCAATTAGCCTCAGCATGTCTTTGGACTGTGGGGGGAAACCGGAGTACCCGGAGGAAACCCCACGACGGCACAGGGAGAACATGCAAACTCCAAACGCATGGAAGCCAGGTCCCAGAGGTGTGAGGCAACAGTGCTAACCACTGCACCACCATGCCACCCCCTTATTATGATTATTTAATTCTTGCGGATATGAATGCCAGCAGGTGGTGCTCTGTGCACTACAGTAGGCATAGCTGACGCTAGTAGCCTAAATTAGGCTACAGAACTATTCTGCTTACTCACTGTATGCAATTTCAAATCACAACAGATGAATCAATAAATATCATCAGAGCGGACTTGGCCTCATTTTTGGCATTACAATATGGTTGGCTACTGGGTTTGCATGTAATGATAGCTTACATTAAGCTACTTGATACATCTCCTACCATTAACTAGCCCGCTAACTGCACTAGCATTTCTATTGGGAATAAAACCCTGTTCTGTTGAGAAATTTTGACTTACTTTCCGCTTCTTTTTAAAGAATTTCCTTATGTCCATTGTGTTGGGGAGGGAGCAAATATTGTAAACAATTGATCATCAACCAAGAATACCCTACTGTTACTTAAAGTGAATAAGGCAAAGCTTAGCCTACTCCTAATATTTCATTGTTTAGTTGAACATGAATTTAACGTGTCCTAGGGTTAATTTTGAGGGCATATAACAAAAGAATAAGGTTTTAGCAAAAGTTGGACATTGTGAGATGGCAATGGGGCTGACGTTACCTCCTCCAGTAATGATTAAGCTGCACCTTTACTGTCTATGGCTTGCTCTGACGATTCACTTGACTTGCATGTGGTGAGTTGTTGTAGGTAACCCAGAAAACTCGGAGTGGTCTTTCAGTGGTATGTGTATTCCTATATCGATCAAATGGAATTGATTCTTTCGCGAAGCAATAGAAACAGCGCTGGGTGAACTAATATTTTATGTTAAATGTGCGGGGGTCCAAACGAATAATTATAAAAGCGACCCGACCACCTGGCGCACCATCAAGAAAATGTGCTTACGTTTGTTTCACCTGTCCCCAGTGCACAAAATGTTCGCCC
>JAODUD010000082.1:22691552-22710036 GCA_026784285.1 Stomatorhinus walkeri | reverse complement strand
GAGGCGGAGGATCAACTAAACATAGGTGGTTAATAATGTAATTTATAGCAATAATAGCAATAATGATACATTTATTTAAAACCCAAGCAACATACGTATTTAGGGGGGTCCCGGGGGCATGAATGTTGTCACTCCCCAACAGGACCACCCACGGGAATGTGAAGACAAAGAGTAATGTATTTAAAATAAATACATGCGTAACATGATACGTGACACGAGGCAGCTACACTGAATAGCCTTATCGGGCCAAACCACTTTCACTTACCGGTTGCGAAATGCTTAAACTTTCTGTTTGATTAGGCTATACATTTAAACAAAGTTTCATATAATGAAAGGCAGTTTAAAATGCATGGCCAGAGGACTGACATTGAAGAAAACCAACGTGCACTTTACCTGGTGCCCGGGACTCCTGCAGCACCACTGGCGATGTCTTCACGCCGCATTTCCCGACGGCATGCTGGCCGCAGAAAGCGCCTGTCCCAGCGACAGCGTCAGCGGCTGTCAGCACGACCCTACGCATCAATAGGAGAGCAACCACCATAGCAGCGAGCGGTCCCGAGCGCATACCTGTGCGAGAAGGAAGGCGTTACCGCGGCCAGTGTGGGAGCGGCAGGACCACGCCCCTACGATGCCCCCTGCCGGCTCGGACAATGGAAAGTAAGCTTATTCTTATTCAAAGTTAAGAAAAATGTCCAGTTTACAAACCTGAATTATGCGGGAATTACAGATCTCCAAAAGATACAAAGTAATAATTAGGACAAGTGTAGTGGGCGGTAAAACATCTGTAATATCCTGAAACAAATACCCGCCCCTAAAATTACGACATGTAGTTTTTCTCACCGGATCGTACATCGATGACCCGCAGAACGAATCACAGCAGCTCATCGGACAACTGAAGCCACGCCTATGAGCAATCCAACTGAGAGGGGAAAGCAAAGAAATGTTAAAATTAATGTTTTCAGTCCTGCATTCAACTATTTCAAAGAAGTAGTAACTAATTAAATGTTAACCAACGCCTAACTATATATACATTATATAATTCACTCAAGCGAATGAATCCCCACAAAACTGATTCATTTCCATCTATGTAAGATGAAATGGTCCAGCCGACAAAGGAATCCCTTGAGGCAACAAGTTTTACTCGAGTCGGTGTGGTTGGTACAAGGCATCTGCGACATGATGAGTGACAGTAACGGCGTTTGGGGCTTGAACAAGCAAGCCTTGAACAGACTCACTCAATTATCGGAGTTTTTTCTGTAAATGTATTATTTAAAATAAATACATAAAAATAACACACGCATATTTTAAAAAAAATGTCCCAATTTCGGTTGTGTATGAAACTTGCTTTTCTTCAGGTGAAATCGCAAGCAGAACTTAAAGCAGGAAGAATTTTTTGACGTTTTCACAGCGACGTCATACAAGACCCAAGTGGTGGCCGGGAACTTCTTCATTAGGGTGGACCCTTCACACGTGACAGTATGACGCTGGGTCCTCTGTGGGATGTTCACTGACAGGCTTAAATGACATATTACCCTCTTTGCTATTTCCTGCCTTCGCAAAAGCATTTTAAAGTTCTAAACATCTACACCTGAAAGGGTCTTATACAGACAAATGTGTCTTATTCATACTGCAACTTGATGGGGTGGGATTTTCCTCAGAATGCTGACTCCCTCCCACCACAGGTCCATGTCGGTGGACATGACTATGTTCATCTGAGGGTTTACAGAACGCTGCCCCACGCTGGTCTTAAACTGGAACTGCACAGTCTGCAGGCAGCGAAGACCGTTGGAGAGTCCGTAGAGTACTTCCAGTTATGGAGAATGCCTGCAGAGAATGACACACATCCAGCATCTGATGCCCAGGCTCTGCTTACCTATGCAGTGTGCTTATAATAAGAATCTGTAATCATTTTAAAGTTTTATATAAGTGTAAATGAATGTGCAATATGTCGCATCTGCACAAGTGTCAATTAAAAGTTTTTTCGTTCCCTTAAATAGCGAAAAATAACATACATAGGGCTGCATCGTAGTGACAGCAATGAAATAAGCTAAAAACGAGCAGCATAGCAGAGGACGTTGTGACCTCAGATGTAGCAGCAGAGAGCAAATATAATCCATTAAATCGGTGCAAGGTACTCAGGCTAAAGGTATGTTGACACTTTGATTAATATATAACAGCAGCAACTCAGGTGACATTTAAGGTGTAGTGATGTCACAGCGCCCTCTATGGGCCTTGCATAGTCAACTCCTGCCTTTTTAACAGAATTATACCCTCGCCATCCTGCCCTAACCATTGTCAGAATTACAAAAGCTGTCATTCGTACTTTGACAAAATACTTTTTTTCAGGTTATCCATTCTAAAGAATGAATATCATGAGCAAATTTTGAAGCGGAAGCATGGAATGAACTGTCTAAATGCATTGTGAGGTATTTTTTTTCACATTCCTGGTAGGAAGCAGTTGGTTCCATAGCCCATGCTGCATGGAGGGAAGCCCCGGGACCCATTTCTGGCTCTGTGTTCTAACTTGTTGCCAGACAATTTTCCCACGTCATTGTACAAAGGTTTGGCATCTTCTGAAGTCTCCCGCTGTGCTGAAATGAGACATGCAGCAGCACGGCATGCAGCTCCCAGCTCGGCAGTCAGTACTTTTGCTTTCTTACCTCAGGCCGTCTGTTCCTCCACAAACCACCCATTTTAGTGGCTACGCTGAGGGCTAAATGTCAGCGGAAATTGAACAGAAAGACCCCTGCTGCCAGTCAGGTGTGCATGATGCTCTCACTTACCCTCTGCATTATATTTTGCTGCACTGATCTATAAGACTAAATGCAGCAGAAACCCGAACACAAGCCTCAAGCTGGGATCCACATTTAGAATTTCATTCTTAAATGTTCTGCTTTAATCAGAAGGACACCGTGAATACCAGGAACTAGAGTTTGAGGATACAGACATTCATGGACAGTTCAGCTTCGACGTACGGCTGCCAGTCGGACTCAGTAGACGTGAAACAAGCAGCCCAGATGCCGGCTAGTTTCACGAACAGCTCAGAAGATCCATGAGCAAAGTACACACAGCCAGGACCACTTGGAAACGCTTCATTGGTATAAAATCCTGTTTTTTGTACAATGTTTGTAAGAAAATACAGAAAGGCAGATGGTGGACGGCCTTCCTGGGGGGTCCTGGCACATGCATCCGGGGATGGGGTGGGGGGGCCAGCACCATGGCTCAGATCTAGTTCTGGTCCAAGTTCAGTTGTGTAGACCAGCACTGCACCACACAGAACTGTAGCAGAGGCTCACTGGGCCTTAGGAGGGCTGTAGTGTGCCCGACACCTTTCCTGGAACACCTAAAGGAAGAGCCCCCACCCCCAAAAAAAAGGATCAAAGTCTGCAGGTCATTGGGGTGAAAGGAAGAGGAATCCCCCCCCCCTTACCTTTAGACTGCGATCATTGACCACTTCTTCAACACTGAGCTCTGACTGCATGAGCTTTAACTGGAACATAAAAATCACATTAAAAAATAACAGGAAAATGACTGAACTGAGATTTCAGCAGGATGCATGAGTTGTAACAGTCCACGGTATGCTACCCAACCGTTTGGTAGGCCGCGATGGCTCAATACACACACGTGAACCACGGTATTACGATACACCTGTCATTTTTTCCATATGTAATGCTGTGGATCTAAAACAGTGTTTTTCCCCAGAGAAATACATTTAAAAAACTGACGTTGGATTATTTTTGAGGGCTAGAATTTAAATGTCATTATACAGCAGCAAATGCTGTAAATTATCCTCCTTCTGGCGGACTGTAATGTTTGCCATGGAACCCGTGGGTTGAATTAGTGTGTAGCCATCAGTGTCATGTTAATTGATGGTTTCCTTGTCTGTGCCACTGCTAGTATTAAATCAGTTCTGGCATTTCATACAGACAGTATTTAACTGTAAACCAGTGGTCATCTTCATTAAAATGACTTTGCTACTTGCCACAGTGTTTTTGTCTGCCAGATTTATGTGGGTCTACTGTATTAATAACTTTCTGCGCTCTATTGGGTTGGGCAGTTTCTAATATTGGTTATGTATCTGTCTACACTTACAGAGCTCCAATTGCCTGCAGTTACTTTTCAACTGTGATCTGTTTCACTTCGTATATCTTCTTGACAAATTATCTTTGGTAGCAGTCGTTCTGCGTCAGATGTTTAGCTTTTTACAGAAAAACCTCATCATACAGAAATATGTCTCTCATTAGGCTTCCAACTTGATTTTGCACTTGTGTTTTCACCACGACATGTGCCTTTACATTTAACATTACATTTAATATTGCATAAACAAGTATGTGTCCTGTTTATATAGAATTCAGAAGGCAAATCACTTCACCGTTGTCAAAGCTTAGAGAGCATGCTAACACAATGCATAGATATGTAGCTCACTTTAGGTTACACTTCATATTTATTTTTAAATATTGCCTGTCCAGGTACTGTATATATAATGTACACTGTGCATTTGAAATAAAATAGACAAAGCACCTACAGGTTATCAAAGTTAAGAAGCATTTTTATTTTTAATGTTTTTCTCTGCTTGATTTCATCCAGCAGTGACATAAAGTAGTCTAAGTAGCCTAGGTAGTCATGCAGCCATTTTTCTGAATGGAGAGTTGTTATACGGAAACATTCACAAGTCCACTGCTTAATTAAAGGGTGATGTGTTTTTATTTTCTTTTTAAATATAAAAATACTGAAATCTTATCATTACCGTGGTTCAAAAACCGTGACACATACCAAGCTTTGGGAAAACAGAGTTACACCCCTAATGCATGCACCCCATGAAAATTAACTCTAAGTCCCCCCCATTCTCCGTTCTCCTCTCTTCTCTGGGCCTTTGGAGCCCTCTGGTGGTACTGCAGGGCATTACCTTGGTTTGTTCTTTCCTGAGTTGCTTGATCAGTGTGAGATTGTCAGTATCTTTAGCCCTCTCCACTCGCAGATGGTTCACTGTGGTCAAAGTCTGTGCTATGCAGGTCTTAATGGCCCCATCCCGGCTCTCGTGGGCTTTCTTTAGCTGCAGGAGAGATGGGGAACTCAGAGCTGCCCCCTCAGTGCCCTTTACAGCAACAACTGGCAGCTGCTTTCTGCTTCTGAGCATAACCATGTTTTTTGTGACACTGATCTCAGAAGGAAGCAAATGATCAGGAATGGAACCTTCAGGATTAAATTAAACTAATCGAAGAAAACCCAGGAAGACACACCCCTAATTAAAGCATTACAAAGGAATCCATTGAGCTCCTCCTGCTCATATGTGAATAATATAGGATTTAATCTATAGTTCAGCCTGACAATCTGAGCCTCCACCGCACTAACAAGAAGCCAAGTCCAGACAAACTATCCTTTGTGTGAGAAAGTCCTCGTCTCCTGGCCAGTTTTCTTTTGTGCCGTTGAGCTGAATCAGAGATAATCAGACACTCACAGATTCATAGAGCTCCTCACAGGTCTGTCTGGCATCCACCTTCCCCTTGAAGGAGGCTGTGGGAACCGTGGTGTTCAGCCGATGCACTATCCGGTCATCGATGGTACGCATAAACTTTAGTGTCTCCTATTGTACAATTAACAGCCAAACAAGGACACATAAACCCACAGGTCAGCCAGTAGGTGGAGTAGCAGTAAAAGAGTTCACCTTTGAGCAAGGGGTTGTAGGTTCAACTCCCAAGTGGAAGAAGCACTTTTATACCACAGAAAATTCAGATTAACCAAGCTGAGACATGTCCAAATTAATAGTGGGACGCAGCGACAAGCATCAACAGGCATTTTATATTCAAATCTTACATGTAACATTTAGAAAAACTGTAGTGAGTTTTTAATTGTATCTTAAAACAGGTGTTTAATCCCCCAGACGCTTTATTGTATGGTGGGATAACGTGGGACTGTTTTCAACATTCATCATATCAGCATCAGAGTGGTTGACCGGCTAATACTTTACGCTGGAATGACGTCTGAAAAACGCACTGTTCCGACGTTGTCCACAATCATCACGCATGCCTGCATTTATATTTTTAAACTGCTACACCCTAGCAGCATGAACAGGTTGAGAACGACGCTACCCCAGGGTCACTCGTTAAGAACGACAAAACCACGTACTTCTTTAAATCGTTGATCGACTCGTTAGAGTGGATTTTTATTAAACTGGACGAAACCATTGATTAACATGCACGCAAGAGCCGAATACAATTATTTTACCTGAAACATTGAAAAGTCCTCACAATTCAGACTTTCACCGGGCGCCGCCATGTTGGACGCGAGGACCGTACGTGACACACGTCAAGTAGCAAACCATTCCCATGACTGATTTTAAAATGGTACATGACAATCATCTAAAATATTTAAACTGACGCGGGCACTTGTTATTTTCGTGGAATATCACTGTACCATTGCACAAGTATACCCAATTTGGCAAAACAGGCGATTAATTAGACATACCACGCACGGTTCCAGGGGTCCTGCGTGCACAGGAAATGGTAGTCACTTAAGGGAAATTGAATGTATGCATGTGCAATGCAGTATGGGATACAGTGTCGTGAGGAGCTGGATGACTTTCATAACTACGACGGGGAGCTGCGTTCGTCATATCTGTTTTACGGGTAGCCTTTGAGTTACCGTGTGTCAACATTACCATGATCCTCAGTACAATCCACAGGTCTCGTGTTGCCTTGCGGACGTTAATTGGTCAGTATTTACACTTCTTTTACCTACGTGTTTATGTTTCGTGTTGGTCGATGATAATTTTACCGATTTGCCTCGGGACACATGTTGTGTGGTTCCTGTCAGTGTCAGGTGATCGGATTTCGGGAAACGGTGAAAAATGCGCAGGTAGATCCGGGTTTGTCAGGTGTGACGGCTCGTTGTATTTTTGTGATAGATGGAAGCTGGTAATTTCTCTCGATCACCTGTGCAGTCACATCCCCAGGTCCTCATCACACTTCTAAGTTTGTGTTATCCGACACTAACCGCCGAGATTTCAATTAAGCGACTGCAGCTTTTGATACGCAGTTGGACACAAAACAATAATATAAATACAAAACATAAATATAAAACAAAACGAGGGAGAGCGAACCAGGCGGGCTGGGTGTTGGGGTGCGGATGGCTGTATTCAGGGCCGTTTGATCCTACTAAACACGCGTTCTCGCACAGTTAGGGGGCACATGCCGGCACCAAGTTTTAGGAGCCAGAGGAAACTGTGCAGCCGACCGCAGGAGACGGCCAAATCACCAGCCAGCGAAGCTCAGCCTGGCACACCTGCTGCTGGTAAGAACCGAACACTGGCCTTGATCTACCTACTCTTCCTTACTCATCAGCTCTTTAGGTAGCTTGTAATATTACTGACATCTCCGGCACCTAATCCCCCAGCTGTTGGTTGTCCAGGCGACTGTGGTGTCATGCAGTGCGGATGGAAAGTGACACCTGATCTGCCTCAGTGTTGCTGACAACCTGCTCTGCATTTTCTCTCTCTTCCTCTGTCCCACAGCCCAGCCTGTGTTCCGAGTCCCGGGCCACAAGCCCACGGATTTTGATAAGAAGATCCTGATGTGGGCTGGCCGATTCAAGACCAAGGAGCAGATTCCCGACATGGTGTCGTAGGTGTCCTGTTAACGACTCCGAACCAGTGTGCCCTGCTATAATGGGGGGCTAATTGGTGCAAAAATTAAGTTATCAGACTCATCTGGTAACAGGATGTTCCAGGGACCCGGACACATTACCAAGCAAATCTTGGGTGGTCTGGTCTGCGTTACAGGATGGAAATGATTGATGCTGCCAGGAACAAAGTCAGGGTGAAGGTCTGCTATCTGATGATACTGGTAACCATTATGGGCTGCGTAGTAATGGCTGCCCTGGGGAAACAGGTAGGTCAGCACAGGTCCAGACATGATGGCATGACTGTACGTGTGTATATGTAGGTGTACATGTGTGTCCTGTGTCACAGGCTGCAGCGAGACACGAGTCCCTGACTTCCTGGAACTTGGAGCGGAAGGCTCGCTGGAGACAGGAGACCCAGCAAGAGCGAGAGGCAGCCACTGCGGTTGACCAGAAGCTACAGTGAAGAGTGAGAGTGTGCCCCCTCTGTGCCAAAGTGGAAACTGTTAGAAGAAGAGGAAGCCCTGCAGTAGAGTTGTGTAATTCCTAGTGAAATACTTCTATTTTTCCTCAATACTGTAATTGTCGTTTTAAGAAATATTAAAGGACTCATACCTCCGCTTGTCTGTGAGCCCTACTGATGGACGGTGGGACAGGAATGAACATTCAAGCCCCATATATATAATTCACAGCTCTGGATGTACACGTGTGACTGCGAACCTCCCCTCATACTGCATTGCTGCTTAAATCGGACTGAGATCCCACAGCCTTCAGAACTACGTGCGGCTCTGTTTCCTGCTTTTGGGTGGGGGGAGGAAGGAGTGCATGTGTCAAAGAGCAAGTCTGGATCCATGAAACAGCGTTTATGCAAATGGCATAAGACAAAAACAGAGTCTTAGCACGATATCGGCATTGAACACGGCGAATCGATCAGTCATTCGTTCTAAAAGTAAAAAATTAAGCTGGTAAACTACTCTGTACGTTAACAAAACAACTAGGTATTTTCAAGTTTAATTTGGATGTTGGTTCTTTACTAAATGAAAATATGGCACCTGCGGTGTTCACAGATCCGGAAAGGGGTTTGGAGAGAGTGGGAGAGCTGCTGTAGACATGGGAGGGCAGGCTCGCCGGCTCTCCCCACAGTGCCTGCTGCCAACACTGGCGTCAGGGGCAGGGCGGCAGCAGGGGTGGACTGCATTCAGTCCAGCGGAGGCCTAGAACTCGGCTCCGTGTTTGCTTCAGTCTCAAACCTCCAGAGAAAGTGCTAACGTCATGGAATGGATGGGAGTCGGGATTCACCATGAGCATCCCATCGCCAGATGGGCAGGAGCAAGCTGCCAGCTCACCTGTTTGTGCTGGAGGGGGGGTAAATTCCCAGCGGCTCCTGAGTGTCTTGTGGGGGGGGGGCAGACCTCCGAGGGGGGCGGGGCCTGGCAATAGGCAACACTCCTGCACAAGGAATGTGTGGTCTCGTCGAAGGAAAGAGCCAATGGCATTTGGTCAGTCCCACAGGCTCTGCCCCCCTGGTTCAATCACACCGCGACTTTATTGCATGAGCAGCACGGTGAGCACAGGGCGCCAAACAAGGCAGTCACGACAAAAAAAGTGGCGCTCCGGAGATCGCGGTGGCCGTGTCAGGGCATAAGTGCTTTCCTTTGTCAGTCCAAGCATCTGGCAGCCAGACCAGTAGTCAGGGGGTAGGGGTCACAGTCAGTCCAGTGTGTGCGTCTGGCTGCCCTGTGGGGTGGGGGGGCATCCTCAGAGTGCTGCAGAAGATGATGGGAAACGAGCTCTCATTCAGAAACTGCGTGCAATGAGTCAACTGTACGGCTTTGTTGATAAATCATGGTCGTCATTTGACTTCTCCCCCATCTAGGAGTGTCTGCGGTCCTCCCTGGGGGTGGGGCCAGAGCGACAGTGGACGGGGCCCACATCATAGCTGGAAGCCCTCCATGGGGGCCTCGCATGATGAGAAGAGGAACTGCTCCTGTTGCCGGTCGACAGATGGGGCCAGTGCAGGGTCCTCGTCTTCGGTACTGAAGTAGCGCTCGATCAGATCGAAGGCCTTCTGGTAGATCTCCTGGTTTTCATGGCCCTGCAAGAACTCCATCTTGTCCAGACCTATAAGGGATGAAAGTTATGCACCATCATAGCAGTGACATGCTAGGAAGCCAGGGAGTGTGATTCGGAAGGAAAGTCGTACCGTAGGCCTCCTCAATGAGGCCGCAGTAGGGGTTGACTCCGCTGTTCCGCTTGGCCTCCTGCTCGCCCAGCCGCAGGATGTTTTCCAGGCCGTTCAGTGCCACCTGCACAATCTTGGCGTCCATGAGAGTCAGCAGGTCACACAGTGGCTTGATGCAGCCCAGTTCCACCAGGTACCTGCAGAGAGCAACACAGGTCATAAAACCAAATGGTCACTGATCATGGGATATCATACCTTCTATCTATCTCATCACAGACCCCACATTACATCCCAGTCAGACACCAGTTGTGCCATACCTGATCTGCTCAGCGGAGCCCCCAGAGGTGGCGTTGGTAATGGCCCAGGCCGCCTCCTTCCTGGTGCGAAACTCCGCTCCTTGCAGGATGCTGATCAGGCCTGGCAGCAAATTGGCGTCAATCACCATCTGGCAAGAGGAGGAATTCATTCACATTTTAGAGAATCTGAATCTGACATGCTGAACAGTGCATAGACAAGTGCAGAGCAGTGCAAACACAGACAGGGTGACACCTGTATCTGAGCTCGGTTGCCAGCCGTGATATTGGAGATGGTCCAGCATGCCTCCTTCTTGATGGACTCCTTGGGGCAGCTCAGCAGGTGATGCAGGCTCTGAAGGGCAGAGCAGTTCAGGATCACCTGCAGGTAGAAGAGGAAAAGGGGGCAGGGTTACAGCAGGGAGAGGGGTGGGCCCATAAAAGAGGCAGGCGGAGAGAGAAGACGAAGTCGAACGATGGGAGGAGGGCAGAGAGAAGCAGAGTCGAACCAGGGGAGAAGGGCAGGCAGAGTTGAATTAGGGGAGGTAGAGGCGCAGACTCAAACAAGGGGAGGAGGAAAGAGAGAGAAAAGTGGAGTCGAATGAGAGGAGGGTGGAGAGAGAGGCGGAGGTGAACAAGGGAGGCAATTTGAGAGTGGGTGGGGGTCAAACAAGAGAGGCAATGAGAGGGGCAGAGTGACAGCAGACAGGAAAGTGAAGCTGTCCATGTACCTGAGTCTGCAGGTCATCTCCGGTAACGATGTTCCCAACAGCTCTCAGTGCCGGTGACACCACCTTGTAGTCCAAGTGCCTGTAACCCAGGGAAAAGGCATTGAGGGGTCAGACACAACATGCAGAGGCCCCGGATGAGCAAACTAAGCCACGATGCACTCACATGAGCAGCTCCACCAACCGCCGGCACACCCCTGAGTCGATAACTGCCTGGATCTTGTCATTGGGCCCATCGGAGAGGTAGGACAGCGCCCAGCACGCATCAGCCAGGATGTCCGTGTCGTTGACAAAGAGCAGCCAGGACAGCACTCCAAGGCAGGGGGACACCTGAGGATGGGATGGGAAAGAGCACGGGGGTCACAAAGCTGTGCTGCACCCACTCCGCTCATAGGGGGCGCCGCTAAGGCCAGCCACATTCACCTTGGAGAAGTCTGGCGGTGGGTTCTTCCCCCTGCACAGATTTGACAAGGCCCACACGGCATTCCGCATCATGGTCAGCCGATTCTGTTTGGAAAGCAGCCTGGGGGGAGCATTTACACGTATTATATGTGTTACACGTGTGCACTGGGTGGGAATGCAGTACAGTGGTGGGATGGTGTGGCGGCTCACTGTAAAAGGGAGGGTAGGATGCTGCAGTCCAGCACGTAGTCTCTGCACTCAGTGCTGTCACCAGCAATATTCCCCAAGGCCCAGACCGCCTGCGGGACAAGCATACACGTGTTAGAGTGGGAGCACGAGAAAACTCACCTCCACAGAGAGGACCCTCCCACCCCACCTGCTCCTGGACATCCTCAAAGTCAGAGTTGAGCATCTCGATGAAGACGGGTACAGCCCCAGCCTGGATCACCATGCGCGTCTGGTGGGACGTTCCAGAAGCGATGTTGGTCAGGACCCATGCCGCCTCAAACTGTGGATCCAAGCAAAGGTCATGGATCCTGGCTCTACATGGAGTGTCTGTACCAACAGCCTGTCTCTCTGTCACTAAGCCTTACAAAATAACTCTAACACACCTGCAGGAGGCAGTGAGGCAGCTGGAAGTGCCAGTACCTGCAATGTGCAGTTCTCTTTCCTCTTGAGGAACTCAACAAAGCGCTCGACCACACCTGGCGTGGCAATGACCTCGTCGATGGGGGGGTTGGGCTCTGTCAGGGAGAAGGCCTTGGGGTCACACACAGCCAAAGCTGACACAAGAATGCACAGTAACACCAAGCGTTTGTGACCAATCTTCAACCTTTAGACAGAAGCTTCCGGAAACGCTGCGTCCCCATTAACTGCTGCTCTGGAGCACTGGAGAAAATCATGTGGATCATGTCTTCTGAGATAACAGCGGTCTGTGGAGGGAGGATACGTCGTGAGCCAGGCAGATTCGGTGTCATTTATGGCTGACATGTGTGACATGTTTTGTCACCCCCTCACCCCAATCAGGTCGACACTGTTGGCCTGCGACTCCAGATATCCGCTGTCTGACATGTCCTCCTCATCTGCAGGCCCATCCTCTGCCACCTCCACGTTCCTCCTTTTGAATAGCTACACAACAGGCACAGGATTGAAGGACCCCAGAGAGTCAGTGTTCACAGGGAAGACAGACATGGGTATGAAGGATGCGGTGCGGCCTAGTGTCCATAGGCAGATCACATTGCATGGACACGAAGGACACAGAATCTCTCAGTGTCCACAGGGAGGTCACAGAAATTAGGTATATAGTACATAGAATGTCACAGTGTCCACAAGGAGATCACACACATGGACATATCGGACATAGAGTCACATACAGTGTCCAAAGGATGGTCACAGACATGGGTATAAAGGACGAGGAGAGTCACATTGTTCAGAGAGGTCACAATCAAGGGTATAAGGGACATGGAGTGTCACAGTGTGCACAGGGAAGTCAGACATGGCTATAAGGGAGAAAAAGAGTCAAAGTGTGCACATGGAGGTCACACACATGTCTATGAGAAATGCAGAGGGTCACAGGGTCCACAGGGAGGTCATGGATATGAGTCTGAAGGATGCAGAGCGTCACAAGAGGCATTCTAGATAGATGCTCAAACTACCTCAACTTGCTGCTTTCAATGCAGTGGAGAGGTAGCTCTACTTATAGCTCTGCCCAAATGTCAGAGTTCCTCATCCTATCTCAAAGGCTGACTCCAGACAGCCTGTGGGAGGAAACTAATTTCTCCCGCTTGTATCCACAATCTAATTTTTTCGGTTACTACCCAAAGCTTCTGACCCCAGGTAAGGGTACGAGCGGCTCAGCTCCCTTGTCACCACGACAGAAACACAAATAACTAATGTAAAGGAATAGCTCTTGCCTGTGAGGAAGGTCAGGGCTCTGTAATCACATGATTGGCACATCCAATCACAGGCGAGCAGGCAGAATCGGGCCCTCACCTGCTCATCCTTCTTCTGCTTGCGCAGCTGCAGGCCTTCCTCCTCCCTCCTCCTCCTCATCTCATCAGCATTCAGCGACTTGTTCTTGTAGCTCTTCAGCCGTGCGTTCTCCTTTGCCAGGCTCATCCTGCTGACTACAGAGACCGAGACGCTCAGGGGCACATAGCCACATGCTCCCTTACACGAGAATTTAACGGCCCATCCGCGACCCTCCAAAGCTTAGCAGGACTGTCTAACGTCAGCAGGGTCCCGTGTATCTAACGGACCACTAGCATCGTTAACGGATTTTTAACGAAGCCAAGGACCCGGGCTCGTAAAGCATGCAAATGGACGAGGCCCCCCTTTACCCGCTTCAGTGTCCCGGGTTCGGCCGGCTTCTTTTGAGCCCGTCTTGGGGACTCAAACCCGCGCCTCCGCGTCCTTAACCGGGACGCCGCCTGCTGGCCATCCACAGGCCACCGAGACGAATCTAACCCAGCAGTACCGGCGTATCTTGCTAGTACATAGATATGTGAAACTTTACAACACATAAACACGCTGCAGCAAAAGCCTTATACCGTACCGAGCGCCCGAAATAGTCCGGTAGCTGCCGGGTAAGGGGCTGCAGTGGGGACGTTATTTAGCGGCCGCCTGTCCTCTGCTAGCAAGCTAACGGTGCTAGCGCCAGTCAGCACTTCCAGGGGCAGCTAACAGACTCACATGTTTATCGAGCGCCGACCGCTCTCGTAAGGTTCACCAAAGTGGTGCTCCTTCCTGACACCGACCTGCCCGACTGACCTGTCCAGCCGTCCTCTGTTTTGACGTCCCGGTTCTGCTGCGATGTAGGCCGCCGCAATCTCCGAACAGCCGGTATTACAATGCGCACGCGCAACGAGCGCGTCCTCGCCTCTCCCCCGCCGGCCGGTGATGAAGCGCATGCGCATCGTGCTTCCAGGCCCGCAGCGGGCAGCCAGTAGTGCTGGAGCACAGACCAGTAAACCATGTTCAGCTGTAGCGCCAGCTATGGCCTTACACAAGAACGCCAGCAGATGGCGCCATATGCATGCATCAGAACGATCTTCGCAACAGAATCATGGAATCATGAAACCGTGTATAAACTATTAGGGAGAGATTAAACATCTTATAATTTTGTCTTTACCAGATTCAAAAAAGCAACCAGTCACAAGAACTTGTGATTGTCGAACAATCTGGGTGTCTGCCATCAACAATCTGCCATTTTCCACTCTTTTGCACTCTGTTATTAAATATTATCTACCGCGGTGGCGTGGGTTGGATCCGGTGGTCCTGGGTCCACCGAATATAGAATTCAGACGCATCTATTTAAGTGTTCACAGCGAGCGATAAAGTACGATAAAACGGTTATGTATGGCAGGTGTGTTCGTGCGTGGTTCGATCAATCTAAGGAAATGTGCTGTGAAGATGCAAATAGATTTTTCATTGTCTTCGTTCATTTAGACTTGGAAATATCACTGGTCACTTAAAAACTGATTTAGAAAAATGGAGTTGAGTCATTAGTGTGACTTTGTAGCCAAGTGGATTGTTAAAACACTGGCCTGCTTGATTTTTCACTGGCCCACTCACACTATGATTTCTGCTCTGCTACGTGCATGTCCAAAGACAGTCCAAAATGTGCAAATATTGATATTGTTTTAAAAATGATTAATAACAACATTCATGCCTCTGACACAATGATAAAATTGAACTGATTGGAGCAATGCAGCAGCAAGTTTCCAGCAAATTCCCGTAATCTTTGAGAGTTAATGATAAACCGGTCTAGCGATCGCAAGTCAGGGCTCTGGACTGGTGTGTCAACACTTTATTTGGCCTATGGGTTGAAAGTGAGGGGCAGAGAGTGACAGAGAGAAAAAGGAGTAAGAAGGGAGAAGGCTAGAGGCTGAGCAGAAGGCTGAAGGCACAGGAAAAAGGGAAACAACACAAGTGTGGGACTGCAGGGAAGACCTGGGTGAGATGCAGGCCACATGGTTCTATGTGTCAGTGGTGACAGCCTTCCTACTGGGGCCAGTGGGAGGCACACGAGCCAGGGGCCGCCAGAGGTCACCGGCACAGCAGCCCCTCAGCAACATCCCTACTGTGCACAGCCTGGATCTGCAGCGGGTAGGATTAGCATCGCTGACTGTTGTCAACATTATCACTGGCCAGTGCTTAAATGCTTGAATTTGTAAAAGAAAACTGTTTTATTGCCGAGAAGGTGCTGATCTTGATTTGAGACTGTGACATACCTAGCCATTAATTGGGCATGGGTTATGTTCTCTTAGTCGATGACGCATATGCTTAAAGCCATTCCTGACTAGACCAGAGGTCGAGAACCTGATCCATGGAGAGCTGGTCTGGGTGCGGATTTTTGGGATGACCTTTCAATCAGCCAGCAACAGTGGGTCCCCAGGACTAGAGTTGAGGACCACTAGCTGGCTGATTGAGAGATCACACCTACACCGGCTCTCCATAGATCAGGTTTGCCACCCCTGACATAGACATTTTCTAATGTATTTATTTTATTTTCTCTTTATTTGATCCCCGATTATCCGCAGTTTAGCGGAAGGTGGCTCCTGAACAGTGTTGCGTCAAAGTGTCGCTACCTTCAGGAGAATAACTTCCAGCTGGAGAGCACATCCATGACCCTGGTGGCCCCCAGCTCCCCCACTTCCCCGCTTATTGCATTCACCCTAAGGAAGCTGTGAGTGCAACCCTGCTTGTGCCACTACGGAGAGCCCTGAGAACCAAAACCCTCTAGTAACTTCAAAGCCATGTGGAGCCAAAGATGGATGGATGGATGGATGGATAGACACAGATAGATAGATAGATAGATAGATAGACACAGATAGATAGATAGATAGATAGTCATGTGACCCTTAGCATGCTTAGCCTTTAGCTAGCTCTCTGCATCTCTGCCCCCTAGGAACCAGCAGTGCTGGAACATCACGCTGGAGTATATCCCCACCCAGAGCAGCAGCCGTTTCCTGATTGCAGGTCTGGTGAACCCCTCCCTGAAGGCATCACATCAGAGACAGCCCCTTCCTCTGTGTCCTGCTCTTTAGCATGTAGCATGGTGAAGCTAAACTGTGAAGCCGTGTCTGGGCGATGACGGGTATTGCCGTGTCGTGGGCAGGAGGCCTCTCAGAATCCACGACCCCAGACCCCCCCAGCTGCTATGCCCTCCGACTCCTAAACTGCATTGTCATGCCCCCCCCCTCCTCAGATCGCCGTGACAACATCGAAGTTGTGGTCTCAGAGACAGACTACGTCTCCTATGCCCTACTGTACTACCGGAAGCGTGACCAGGTCACCATGAAGTTGTACGGTGAGTGCGCGTTGTCAGGGAGGTGCCCACTGCATCCCATAAACCCAAAGCACTGTAGCCAAAAATCACCCAGCGCAGTGTGCACTCTGTCTTACACCCTTTGCTTTCTCTTTTGTGGGTTTGAGTGTGACTCTCTCAGGGTGACACCTTCTCTGTCAATCAGTTTGGCCGTCTTCACACCATGAATCCTTCTTCTCTGTCTCCCATAGGGAGGTCCACCCAGCTGCCTGACAGCATGCTGGACAGGTTCGAAGACCTGGTGGAGAAGCAGGGCATTGCCATGGACCACGTCTACCCCTTCCCAAAGTATGGTGGGTCATGTTTATCTGTCGCATGCCTGTATGAATACGCTTCATATCTGTATGCGACACGTCACATCACTGCCCAAACTGTGACTTTTGACCTTAGTGTAGGCCTGCATTCGGTGGATAAAGAGCACCAGGGAACAGTGTGGGAGTATAAATATGGCTGCAGTATTGTCTCACTGTTATCTTCCTGGCCAGGTTTCTGCGAGGTCTCCGAGAAGAGTCTGTAGCACAGTGAGTGAGCCGCTGTCGGTGCCTTGCTCCTCAGGTTGTGCCTGAGCCTTATCAACTGCGCATGTGATGACCCTCCGCTCCAGCAGTGGCACTGCTCACACCACTACTTCCCTTTACTGTCTATGGCTGTGATGACCCTCCCATCCTACAGGGTGCACTCGGCACACTCCTGCTTCTCCATGCTGTTGTGCCACTCCACACTTTCTGTTTCAATTATTATTATTTGTATTATTTATTATTTACCTTTGACTTTCCTTTCTGTTTTTTTTTTATATAAATTGCAATACTATGCAGATGCATCTGATCGTGCAGTATAACCATGTAGCATCATTGTCCAGGTCTAGATTATCTTCAGATTAATGAAATCCGGGCCCTGAAAGAGCTTTGTTTTCCAGGCCTATGACGGCTGGATTGTGGGACACCCCATCATGTGACCTGGCAGTGATGAAGTGCTTTGTCTCTCTGTGGGATCACCCCCATCTGCCCCTGCTGGTCATTGTTTTGGCTTGGGACCTCATTAATGCCCATGTGTAAACACACTGCTGGTCTATATCTGTAATAAACTCTGTTTAATAGAAAATGTTTCAGGCATTTGGCACACAATGGGGGAGAGGGTCTGTCAGTCCTTCACAAAGATGGGAGCTGTTGTACTTATAAATCCAGTTTTTCGGGTGAGGATTGTGTGACTAAGCGTCATTCCCATCCTCAAGCCAAGGGAGCAGCCTGGGGCCAGGGGTGGGGGGATCTCCTCCACTGGGCTCCTCTGCTACATCCCTCTACCTAGTGACAGCATCCCGGGGCTGTTGCCTGGTGCCTACAGATTGAACAGCCACAAAAAGCTGCTGTCACAAACAGAATCTGACATTGCTCTCTTTTACTCCAGTCTCCATGCAAATCAAAACCACGTGTCTTCAAAACATTAGGTAACGACCATCATTGTCAGGGTTGCTATCCATGTACTCACTGTACTTTTGGTCCAAAAACTAGGGGGGCAGGTCATAAGAGGTATAGCCAGGAGTACAGTGCCTGTAGCTACAAATTATGTACTACCTGTATCTATATGAAATGACCACTAGCTAGTCAACGATTCTTCCTTTTACTTGTAATGGTCGAATCATCCAATGAGTATACTCCTGCGATAGCACATCTCGCCTAAAGCTATGCTGTCGTAGCCCAAGTTGCTGTCTAATAATGCTGATTGCAAAACTACCTGTAAAGAAACATTCGAGCCAAGGGAAACAGTCCGTTTTATTTAATCTTTCTTTACAAATATATCATTGATAGTATGGTAGCGGCCTCCTGGCCTCCCTGGGCTGTGCGGGCACAATATAATCTGATCTGTGCACAATATAATCTGATCTGTGCACAGTCGCACAGTGATGAGTCAAGGAGCTCGGCGGCAGGAAATGCAC
>JAODUD010000082.1:22663637-22691452 GCA_026784285.1 Stomatorhinus walkeri | reverse complement strand
GATCTGTGCACAATATAATCTGATCTGTGCACAGTCGCACAGTGATGAGTCAAGGAGCTCGGCGGCAGGAAATGCACGATTTTATTTATAGTGAGCAACTGTCCTCTGCCAGGTCACTCCCCTGCCCTCCGCCCCTGCATTTATTGTTCTCTGTGTTCCAGGACCAGGGACAGACCAAGCTTGGGCAGCATCTAATTCTTCCTTACTGTCCAGACGCTGTATTGCCATATTAGACAGTATTTTCAAAAGCAACACTATTCCCATATTTAGAAAAATTGGCAATAAAATTTGCTGACTGGGGCGGGGAGCAGGTCTCTCACAATACAATTCCAATTTTGTTGGCCCAAGACTACCACCTGCCCTTTGGTTAAAGGCCCAAACTTAATTTCTCAGTCCAAAATATTCAGACTCCTGCTGGTTGTGGCTGTTATAGGTCACTAGGGGGTGACTATGTCACCCTGAGGGAGGTAATTGCCTTCGTAGCATGACAAGGCACCCAAACTTATGTTGGAGACGGGAAAAGCCTCCCGATGGAGTGGCAGCAGGTTGGCACGTCCTGCGAGAAGCCGTGCTCCTGCAACGCTCTCCGGGAAGAGCAGTGTGATGCGTGAGAGCGAAGCTGCTGTCAAGGGCACCTGTCTCCAGCCAGAACATGGAGCACAAGTGCAGCAAACAGGGCAATCCGAGCACTTCTGAGCAGTCGTGCAGCAACTCCCAGAGGCAGCTCGTGGTCAACAGGCAGAGAAGCAACCACCTTCTTAGTGCAAAGGACCCAAGGAGCGGAGCTGCCCCTTGATTTAATGAAGCGGCACATGGCGAAACAGGAAGTGCTCATCAGCCTCATTTAAATGAGGACACCCTGCCAACGCTCAACAGGGCTGAAGCGAGGAACCCCCAATTGCTCTGCAGGCTAGCACCCCCCAAAGGGAGGGAGGTGTTACGGCACCGGTGCCAGCTCTTTGTGGTGCCGCAGAATGTGCTGGTTCTTCTCAGAGGGCCGCCGGAAGCCCTTGCCGCAGGTCTGGCAGCGGTGGGGGTAGTCCTTGGTGTGGATGGAGATGACGTGCCGCTTGAAGCCCGAGGCATCGCCGGTGCTGTAGTCACAGTACTGACACTGATAGAGCCGGCGCTCCCGTGGAGCTCTGGTGCTGGGCCCCCGGGCCACTAAGGGTGGTCTGCACGACTGCGGCCGCACCTCCTTGGTGTGCGCCGACAGGATGTGGCGGCTGAGCACAAAGGGATCGGCCGCGCAGAAACTGCAGTGCCGGCACTGGTGCGGCTTCTTGGCGCGGTGCACTGCCGCATGCTTCTTCAGCTCTGATGGCCGGTGGAAGCCCTTGGTGCAGACAGTGCACTTGTGCGGGTAGTCTTTGGTGTGCACTGAAATGACATGGCGCTTCAGGTCACTGGAATTGGAGCTGCGGTGCTGGCAGTGGGCACACTGGTGAGCGCGTTGCTCCTCATGCGAGAGCACGTGCTGCAGCAGTTCCTCGCGCACGGGGAAGGCCAGCGTGCAGCGCTCGCACCGGTGGCCCGTCTCCCCACCGTGCCGACTCCGCACGTGCGTCTTCAGGTTGGAGGAGTCGGCGGAACGGTAGCCACAGTAGGGGCAGCCATAGGGCTTCTCGCCCGTGTGGGTGCGCGTGTGTTTCCGCAACTCTGACGGATGCCGGAAGCCCTTACCGCACTCGACGCAGATGTGCGGAAAGCTCTTGCTGTGCACGGCCAGCAGGTGGCGGTTCAGCAGACCCTGCTCAGCAGTCTCGTAGTCGCAGAACTTGCACTTATGCATCTTAGGAGTAGGGCTGGCTGGCGGCCAGGCCTCTGTGCCACGTCGCTGCAGCTTGTGTGTGTACAGCGCTGTTGGAGCCTTGGTGCCAGGCGTGTGTGCCTCCGTGTGGCTGTGCAGCACGGCCTTCTTATTGGTGCTGAAGTCACAGTCCTTGCACCGGTACTTCCTGTGGTGCTGCGGTGACTGCGGTTGTGAGTGTTGGTTGCGGGCATGGCGGCGCAGGAAGCTGCGTGACTTGAACTTCTTGCCGCAGAGGCTGCAGGGGTAGACGGTGAGTGGCTGGCCACATGGGCCGATGATGATGGCTGGGGGGTGGGCCGAAGGTCATACACAAGTCAGGGGCGTGAGTCAAGGTGAGTCAGTGACTATAACAGTGTGACTGGACAAAGTAACCATGCAACCTGACCGCAGGAGGACCCTGGTGAAGCCTAAAGCATTACCTTACAGGAACCCCTGGTCTCCCTAGCACTATACGGTGATGTCTCTCCTGCAGTGGGTGGGTCTACGCACCAGTCTGGACCTGTCGCAGCCCAGCCCGCTTGCGGCTCTTGCTGCGATGGCTGTCGGTTCTGTTGGGCTCACTGAACTCGCCGCCAGACTCTTCAACATGTAGTAGGGCACTGGCTGCCCCATTCTGGGCCTTCGGGACGTCTGCCTGCACAGCCCCTGCTGAGCACATGCATGTACACACGCAGGCCTTCAGGGGGCGCTGTGAGATGGCACAGGTGGCCACGCAGCGGGACACTCACTGTAGGCGGCGGCCCAGGATACTGGCACGAAGTCCTTGCTGAGAGCAGTGCTGCCATGCGGCCTCTCGACGGCGCCGGCGCCGGCGGTGTCCCCGCCCCCCACCACCACTTCCATATACACCTCATCGGTCACCTTGGTCCCACCTCAAGGGAGACACACACCAGTCAAGGGTTCGCAGGACAGACAGAGGCACAGACCAGCTGCCGTCACTCACCCTCGTCCTCCACAGACAGGTATACTGTCTTTTCCTGAAGCGGGTGCCCAGTGGCATCTAGCAACTCCACCCCATCCTCCCCCTCCATCTGGCCCTCGGCAATGTCCACGGCGCCACCTTGAGACACAGAAAACATAAGGACTGTCAGAAGGACCTGGATCAAGTGTTCAAACACCCCTACCTGGCTGGCCGACTCACCTAGGTCTGCATCCTCGGGGTCAGCATTGAAGATGTACACCTTAATGACCTCTTTCTCCTCGTCGGCGTCTTCCTCTGCACCCTCCACCATCACCTCAGCCTCGCCGCCTTGGACCATCTTCCCCACCTCATCCACTAGGAAACCGAGGATGGGGGGGGAGGGGTGCTCAGTTACCGCGGAGATGGAGGTTTTGGTCACCACTCAGGAGCCGCTGGGAATGCCGGTGCTTACAGGAGATCATCAGGTAGTCCTCACAGGAACCCTGACTGTCCTCAATTGGGCTGTTGGCTTCTGGAACCTCCTCAGGAACCACGTCCACCTGGAGCTCCTCCTCCACAGCGAGGCCTCGGGGTGACACGTCACAGGTCTCCACTGCAACAGCCTCCCCCAGTGCAAGCCCGTCATCAGCGCAGTGCACGTACTCTGCTACCGTGTCCTCGGCGCAGTCCTGGATCACCATGGAGCCGAGTTGCTCGGGCCCCAGGCCCCTGAGGGCCGTGTGCTCACCATGTAGCTCGGACACGAAAACGGCCTCCTGCAGTTCCACCACAATCTCCTCCCTGTCGGGCCCCCTGTTGCCTGCAGCGGGAAAACGCATGAGCGATGGACCGCGATAAGCCCAGGTAAACACCCCAAGCGTATTTCCGGTAGAGGGAGCTGAGTACCTGATCCATGGAAGATGATCTTGGGTTCCTGGGAGTGCAGGGAGAGGCCGCCAACTTCATCCATCGCCCCGTCACCATTTGCAGCAGCGCTGGTGACACGTTTATATTTTATTCATATAGAGCTGAACATACATTATTCATATATACAGCGTAAGAAGTGCCTTGAGGAATGAATTAAATGTGAAGTATTGTAACAGAAAAGGTAAACATACACACAAATGGTGTAACAGATCATAACCCATGATCCATACAGTTCGGAACACATGTGAATCACGGATTAATTGTAAAGTTTAACCATAATGCTGTGATACAGTTTTACTGCTGTTATTAAAGTAATAATTCCCTAAATCCCGACGGTACAGAAGTGCACAGATGGGATTGAAATTTTTTTCATAGTGGGAGACTTATAGATTTTCAATGGGAATGCAATAAAAAAAATCTGAGGATTCAGTACATTAGCCATGGCATTTTTAGCATAATATGCTACCCTGTTAAAAGTTACATGCAAAGCAGTCATGTGTTCATTTGAATGGGGCGTGTTAAAGTGGCCTGCTTTCAGTGCTCTTTAAATTCATTAAATGGAATGGATAATAAATGGAAAGCTAAGTTGTATTTGTCTCCTTTTATTGCTGATCCAAAAAAATTATCTGATCCATGACTCAAAACTGTGATACATTCCAAACCATGAGTTTGTGATCTGTTGCACCCTGACAAAGAAAAGCAAAAAATAGCTTTATGATTCAACATTATTAATGGCTACAATAGCCTATTATCTTATACCACACCCAAATTGAATAAGGGTTTAGGTTATATGGCTAATACAGCTTCAGAATTGTTACAGGTGCAACAGGGGGCATACTGTCTCTCAAACAACAAAAGGGTTCTAGCATGGTAACCAGCATAAACTCAGTATTTTAATTTTTGACCGGGAAGACATTTCATCACAATCCATCTTGCAATTGGCTATGTAATACTGATCATGCATCTAATGATGGATCCATATTAGGTGCATTATGGTTGGGCCTGATGCTTGGATGTTAGGGTTAGGTTCGAGGGTTTGGTTAGGGCTGGTTAGGGTTACGCCTGCTGGAAGTGCGTCACACCCGCATTTCATGCCCCCGCCCACCGCGCTCACGCCAAGCTGATTCGCAAGAGCGCGCGCCCAAAATGGCGTCGTACCCCATCCTACTTCCGGAGCGCCTGTGTTATCACAGTCGCCATCTTAGCCTTCAAGCGCTTTATTTTTTTAACACTGTTACAATCGCCCATTTATTCCACAGACACTGACAATACATTGTAATGCACGGTCACTGCACGGTACCAAATGCAGTCCGTGCTGAATAAGCAGTGATGGAGCGTTCCTCTTCGATGCGACGCCCAACCCGGTCCAGGGCGACCGCCGCTCCCCCGGGGCCTAAGTGCGGCCTCTGCGCGGCCTATCCGCTGCGCTAAAACGGGCCCGCTGCCCAAACGTCCTTCGCGGCCTCTTCAGAACTGCCGAAATACATAAACGGCGAGCACGATCGCGGCCCGCACACAGAAGGGAGCCGGCGGCCCCGCAGCGCTGGGCCGGCCGCGCCATCTTACCCTTTAACGGCGAGGGGCGGCCTTGGTGTTGGTAGCGCTTCCGCAGGCCGTGCGGGTTCCCCCAGTCTCGGCAGAGCTGGACGCGGGAGTCCGTGAGAGCGGGGCGGGCCGCTGGAGGAACGGAGGGAGGGGCCGAGCGTCCTCGAGTACCGCAGACTCGGTCACAGCGCGCAGCAGCCCCCAGGTCCGCGGCGCCTCGCCGCCGTCAGCCTGCCACGTCACAGCCCCGGGGCCGCAGCGAAATGCGGAAGGGGAGAGAGCCGGCAGCCGGCTGTGCCGGACCGGTGAGCGTCCGAGCGCTTACGGGGAGAAGCAACTCATAACGTGGGGCAGCGGCCGCTCGGTCGGCCGGGTCGCAGTGATGCGGGACGGCTCTGCAGCAGACGCGTTTCGTACCGGGACGACAGCGGCTGAAGCGGACCTCCAGCTTAATTCCCGGGAGGAGCCGCGCTTTAATCATTCGCCCGAAAATACTGTAAACCGGACTGATGTGAAAAGTGTGTTTTTGGCACCGATTCGCTTTTGTGACTTTAATAATTTACATTAAAATGACGCTAATCATCCTGGGTCCGTGAGGCGCGCTCCCGAGCAGCGCTTCAGCTTCATCATCATATAACTTATTACAGCTCCTTCAAAAATGCATTTTCTCCAACAACCCACCTTTCTTTCTCTTTATTTACGTGCTTGAATGCATGTTTTTGTAGATTCCTCCCTGATGAAATAGTTTTGACTACAGCTGGCCAAGTTCTCTGTACGATGGGGACTAATTTATGGATTATATCTGAAGTCGGTTTGCCGATTCTTAGTTGTTTTAACATCGTAAATATTCTGGTAACTAACCCACCCCACTCACCTAGTGTCTTTTGTAAGTCAGAATCTGTACAACGTAAACTGAAATCTTCATAATATCCAACAGTGAGGAAATATCATTGAAATATAAAATGTAGTTTCTGTAATCAGGTCCCACACTTTATCTCGTCAGTTATTTTGTGGATTTAAATCTGATGATGGTGTGCAGAATTTTAACTTGTGACCTGGATTAAACCTGAATGGTGTCCGTTTGGGCAAACGCAGGGCACGCTTATGGGGCTCAGTGACAAGAGATTGTTCATATTTCGTGCTGACATTGCCTCATGCCTGGCCTTATCACCTCGACTCGCACCCCTGACATCATCCTTAAATTATCGGGAAAAAAGGCAGGAAGATGGTAAATCACAGCCATAACTGGATGTTACAGTGCAGGCCCTGACATGGCAGCACAAGCCACACCAACACCATTTGATCAAAACGCTTTATTGATGTTTTTGACAGCAGCTGGCAGTGTAGCTCCATCAAGCCCAGTACCACGCCCATCTGTCATGGTGTGTATAAATTATGCAGGTTCTGTAACAGAGGATAAAGTACTTGATTTAAAACTCATTGTATCCCCCCCTCCCCGCACCAGACACACTCCATTGCAGCTTGCAAGCTGCCTTTCGCTGGGCACTGCGTAGATGATTGACAGGTATGTTACAGGTATCTGTGCTCACAGCTGGCCCCCTCTGGTGGCTGACCGCTGTAAGCCTCTTCAGTCGTCATCCACCGTTGGAGTGATGGTCACTCCCCTTCTGATCTGCCCCCAGCCAATCAGGCTGCAGGAGGACATACTGATTAGGCTGGAGAGCACACTAAATACACAGCAGTACATAAGCTCATTCTTCAAAAATGGGGCAAAAATACATACCTGTCTAAGCAGTAACATACAAGTGACATCAGGCACCACCGCATGCGTGTAAAGCCTTTTAAGGTGGCCGCTTGTCACTGACAAATGCAGCACTACAAACCTTAAGGCAACCATTTAGTTTTTTGCCATTTGATCTTGTTATTGAAGTTGAACCGCAAAAAAAAACGTTATTTAAGGCAGAACATTCTGGTTTATAAAATCAGTCACATTTTTGGTAAAAGCATCAGTTAAGCAAACAAAGGGTTAAATATGCACAGTAAATACCTGGAAGTGCGCCGGGTAGCATACAAGATGTTGAACATGACAAGGCCCCGTCCACTCACCGCCAGTGCTTCTCCACACGCCTGCTCAGTGCGATCTTCTCCCCCACCTCAGTGCACACGGGGTTGGTCAGCACGATCTTGGCCAGGTCCGCTTTGACAGCACTCACACGGCCTCCCGTCGACAGAGACCCAATGTTGACCATCAACACCTCGTTCTTTGACAGCTTTTGAACCTGGACACGACCCCTGAGCGTCAGACACCAACCGCAGGCTGACTCGGTGGCGAAACAAAGACCAGATCACGTCCCGCCATCCACCTCACCTTAGCCGCCTTCTTGTCCCCCTCCGTACGCACTCCCAGCAACCGCCGCAACAGGAAGTAGGAGATCTCGAGCTCAGTGAAGATCTCAGGCAGCGCCCCCACAGCCCCAAGCACCTGGCCCACCATGCGGTCCGCCCGGCACAACGTGGGGTCAATCTTCGTGCCCACACCTGTGTCAGACACCAGTGCCTGTCACTAGGGGGTCCTCACGCATAGGCCTGGGGTATAAGAGCGAGACGGGGTGCTGGCGTACCAATGAGCCCGCCGGGTGCGGCATACTGCAGGTCGTTATGCTCAGCAAACAGCGAGACGATTTTGGAGAAGATGGGTTTGCACATGAGCTTCCCCTCGTGGTCCTTGGAAACAATGCCGGGCCGCACTTCCAGCTCCTGGCCCACCTGCACAGTCCGGAAGAGATGGGCGTGAAGTGAGGCCTCACTGATGCCGCCTGGAGGATAACGCCCATCACTGCACCAAACCCCGCAGACACTGATTCACAAGCACTGGACAGCCTTGTACACAGTTCATACCTTTAGCCTCTTATATAATGTTTTTCATATGACAGCTACATAATTGGACGAATGGGATACCCTCCAGCCAATGAGGTGCAGGGCAGCAGGACAAGGGTGGCTCACCTTCAGGACCCCTTTGAGGATGCTCCCCCCGGCCACACCCCCTTTCAGGTCATCCACCTCGCAGCCTGGCTTGTTTACATCAAACGAGCGGATGACTGCAAGACAGAAAACAGCAGTGAGAACACCCCCTACAGGCAGGAAGCCCACAGCTCTTACCCCTTAATGCGACAGAGCCACTTTACTCATTCAGTCTGAAACTTAGGAAACTATGAACGCATCATATCTTCTCCAAAAGAGGCTGCTGCTAATTTGGTGATTCTTTACTCTTAAAGAACAAAAGGTATTTTTCAGACTAGAGGAGGCCATTTGGCCTATGGCAGGTATTTTCTGCAAAAAGTAAAATTAAAATGAAATCTCCAAAATGGAGACTAATTTCTTTTTATCATTTTCATTTGATTGTTTGCAGAAAATTCCTCCCATATTCGGCCCATCAAGCTCGCTTGGGGAGAATTCAACTAATAGCTCAGAGCTGTAAAAAAAATTTCTAGCTCTGATTTAAAGGATCCCAAGGTTTTAGCTTGCACTACACCAACAGGAAGACTATTCCATACTCTACATACGGTCTAAAGAAATGCTTTTTAAAAAATGTTCTCCAGCTAATTTCCACCCGTGGCCAGTATTTAAACTAATATTGAAATAGTCATTTGGCTAAACCGCATCCAGACCTGTTAGAATCTTTTAGACCTGGATCATGTCCCCCCTTAGTCTCCTTTGCTCGAGGCTGACTAGATTCAGCTCAGCTAACCTCTCCTCACAAGACATCCCTTTCTAAGGCAGCAATATCCTTTTTCAGGTAATTTGGCACACAATATTCTAGGAGAGATCGTACCAAGGAATTGTATAATCTTGGCATCACCTCCCTTAACTTAAACTCCACACACCTAGAGATGTAACCCAACATACTATTGGCCTCGTTAATTGCTTCTCCACACTAGTGAGAAGCATCAACATACAGACCAGGGTCTCTCATAATCAGCTACATTTCAGTGGAACCCATAAAATACCTGTACCTTATATTTCTGCTCCTTGCAAGGATTACCATACATTTGTCAACATTCAATTTCATTTTCCAGGTATCAGCACAACCACTAATTAATTCAAGATCCCATTTTAGCCACTGTGCCACTATTTCAATATCTGCTACACTACCCACCTTGGTGTTGTCTGCAAATTTTACAAATGTACTGTATACAGTCATCCCTCACCACTTCACGCTTAGACTTTCACGGCTTCAGTCTCGGTTTTTTGTCTATTGATTAAAAAGTTGATCAAGACAATGAAAATGATACATCGCTATGCATTGGAAGCATTTTTGCTCTTCGTAATTAAATGTACAATAACAATATGATAATTATAATGTCCAATATTTCTTATTTTCTATTAATTTTTCTAATATTTTAGGTAATATGAGTGTAATTGTCATGACCTGCCTGTCCGATCCTCTTGTGTGCCATGCCCCCTTATTAATCACATATGTAACCCCGATTGTGAACAGCTGTTTTCTGTCAATTTGATTCAGTTTGAAGTCCACGTCAATGTCTATAACCCCAGGTCTGTCATTGACGTTTTGATGTTACATGTTCCTGTGTCCTGCATTTGGAGTGATTCCACATAAACCCTTCAATACTGATTCCTCATCTCCCCTTTCCTGCTTCCTTGTCCAGCAGTCAAAGTACTCATGACTAAACAGCGTTATTTCATGTCTAGAGGGCTCTAATGATGTTAACTGTATTTAGAAGGTCGTAAATAGGTTTCCAATACTCAAAGTACGAAAACATTTGATTTATAAATAGAACCCTACTTTGCGGATTTCGCCTATTGCAGGTATATCCCCTGATTAACGAGGGATCACTGTATATTGGTGTCAATATAATTAATGTAGATTAGGAATAACAGTGGCCCTAAAACTGAACCTTGCAGTACCTCATTATGAACGCAGGCCCACTGTGATATTGTGCCTCTAGTAGCTACCCGCAGCTTCCTGTTTATGAACCAGTTTTCAATGCAAGCTGCTACAGTTCCTAAAATCCCTGCTGCTTTGAGCTTAAGCAGGAGCTGTTTGTGGGGGACAACATCAAAGGCCTTCTGGAAATCTCAGAAGATCAGATCGTAGGCCTTTACGTAATCATTTTCTTTAGTAGCTTCCTCAAAGAACTAAAGCAGATTAGTGAAACAGGATCTAGCTCTCCTAAATGCATGTTGACTATCCCTCAGAAAGTTATCTGAATCCAGGTAATTTACCATTTTTGCTTAGTTTCTATTACTTTTCCAATTATACAAGCTAAACTAATTGGCATATAGATTGCTGGATTACTTCCAACACCTTTCTTGAATATGGGCCTTATATTAGCATGCCTCCAATTAGAACACAGGTGTCAAACTCCAGTCCTGGAGGGCCGCAGTCCAGCACATTTTTAGCTTGCCCCTCGTTTAACACACCTGATTCAACTTCTTGTGCTAATTACCACACAGCTGAATCATTTGCAGTGGAACAGGGAAAGAACTACTCAGAGCTGCAGCCCTCCAGGACTGTGGCTATTTTGTTGAACAGTAGGGGTGCAGCGATTATTCGACATTGTCGACAAAAAACAACAATAAAAATAGTCGCAGACGAAATTGATTGTCGATAATTGTCGCCAGGCATATTTTTAAACAGAGTGAGATGTTTTCCTTCCATTCTAGCTGTGTAATATTGCTGCTTTCCAATAGACTATATAAATACACCACACTGATTCGCTCTTCCGCAATAGCATTCAGCGACAGGTAGAAGAATGGAGGCCACAAATCAGGCATCGTCGCGTAAAAAAACGCTCTAAAGTCTGGGACACATGGATTGAAGTTTTCCGTCGCTATGACGGATTTCCATCAACTGAGTACACTAAAGGTTAATAATGAGATTTAAGTAGATCTGAAGGAAAAAAAAACGGGGGGCTGGAAAGGCTGCATTTCTTTTGTTTAATTACGACTTAACCATTCTTCCTAAAAATAAAAATAAACATTATGGTTTCGGCAGTTCACTTAAACATTGACAGCTGTGGAGTAGCCTACAGGCAGCAAGATATTTCCCGACGCATGTTTAAGATAAACTTCATAGTAAGGAGAAAATAATTCCCCAGCATTTAGTGCCATATCAGTCTGAAAGGCTTTTAATGTCCCAAAACAAAGACGAGATCTGCAAAAGGGTGAATGCCATGGGCTTCTTGTTGCCTGGCACATCCAATAATAATAATAATAATAATAATAATAATAATAATAAATTATTATTATAATTATTATTATAACAACAACAGGGCATAATATTAGGGTAGTAGTATATTTTACATTTTTTTTTTTAAATCAGAACAGAATATATTTATATTTGGAAGTCAGTGGAGTGTCAGGAAGTGTCTCATTTGATAATAATAGCTAAAAAAAGGTCGGAAAACAATGGAGAAAACCCATTGCTTAAATAGATAAAGAAGCCAAAACTCCAAAGCTCAAGATTCAGGACAGTGGCTCCGATATCGTAAGCGCTTATGCCGTTATAAATAACAGCAGTTTTGAAGTCTGTTTTCTTGCTGTTAACAGAGGAATGACAATGGGAAGCTGTTCTAAAATTCCCATATTTTAGGTTGGGATCTTGGGATTTTTCAGCCTGCTTTAAAATGAGTTTTTATTTGTAAAGATAGGCTATATATATATAGCTGATATGACAAATTATCATGCATTTTAACCTCTATACTGCAAAAGAAGTACAAATTAGCCTATGGCGAAGAAGTCCAGAAGTACAAATTAGCCTTTGAAAGGCATGATAAATAAAATATGTATGCATTTGTACTGTCACAGCAATTCATTGCCGCACGTATCGCTTTTAAAGTTGAATGTGCGTACCAGTTATACGCAGCCCTGATTATAACAAAGATTTATAAGAAATTCGGACCATTATTGGTGCCGATCCAGACCTGACTGATCGGTTATCGGCCATGTGTAACCAAATCCACGTCCTATACTTATTTACTTTTTGGCACTCTAAAAAGATAGATTTAACCCGAAATAGGAGCTATTTGCACAATTGCACGGCAGCTCTTTCCCATTTTACATGTGTTTTTTTGCGGCATTCAAGTCAAACAATAACCTCATGCTAAATGTAAAAGCTGGTAGCTAAATAGGAGCCATTTTATAATTATACAATGTATAATCCGATTAGTCGACTAATCGTTTTAATAGTCGATGACTAGTCGACTATCAAAATAGTCATTAGTTGCAGCCGTATAGAACAGTATCCCTAATCTCTTTTAAAACAAAAGGTAAGAGCTGACATTAAACACAGTGCTTTACGTATAAAACTCCGTAGCAACACGTCCACAGATAAGTTGGACAGTATAGTGTGTGCAGCCGATTTAATAAACCACAAATGAGAAGCGGTGCTTAAACAGTATAAAACTACAATTTTCCCTTCTGTTGATAAAGGGTGCAGCCATCTTGGATTCTGAACTCGGGATCCTCTGTACTGCTCCGAGATATTTCTCGGATCTACGTGAAACGGGATATATAGATGTGGTGATTAATCGTGATTATTCGTAATGCACATAGAGCTGCAGAGCAATGTAATGTATGTGTATGGCTGATACCCAGTAAAAATCTGTTACCTGAACATTGGTATTTTGTAGTGATTAACATGTTGTGAAAGTGCACAAACAACACAGATGAGTATAGATAATTGATAGTGTATATTGTCCATTGATGTGACAGATGAAAACTTCAATCGTGTTGCAGAACCTGAAAATAAACCTATTTTAAAGATATTTTGAACGTTTAATAACAAGGTCCAGTGACAACTTTTCTGCACTATTGGAAATTGCCGTTAGAAATTTTTATTTCCCCCCACCCCCCCATATATATTATATATATAATTCCGCCTAGTACAACTTCTGCCCGGTACTCTGAGTGCAGCGGCGAAGTGTGCATACTCCCAGCATCTTACTTCTTTGTATATACCACAGCACATTTTATGCTGCATTGATTTCTCAGTATGTGTCTGTGAATAATACATTTTTTTCTTGCAAACTGCAGTCTGGTTCTTCTGTTTCTCATTAATAAAGGGCTTATTAGCACAGTTAGACCAGGATTTAAAAATGCAGTGGTTTCAGTTTATTTCCAGAGCTGTGTGTGTGAGAGTTTTTATATATATTATATGAAATATATAAATAATGTCATAGACGACACTGAATTAGTTAGAGTCGGTATGTTACTTGTGTCCTCTACAGTGAATACCTGTGCAAAACAATCAGTCATTAACTATATCGGTTTCATTTTCAATTATTAGACGCTTACTATTAAATTCAACTATTAGTGATTTCAACAAAGAGTTCTTTTGAAGTAAAAGTACTGAACGAAACTTAATGTCATCCTTAGCCTCCAATGCATTCTTCCTTTTGACATTTTTCTTAGCGAGTCTAATATTTAACTCAGCCTTTAGACTCCTGCTTTATTCTGACATCACTAGTTATTTTCCATTTGTGGAAGAGAGCCCTTTTCCTCCTGACTTAATTATTAATTTCCATAGTAAACCACCTTGGTTGCAGTTTCCTAGATTTAATTTTGCTGGAAACAATTGGTATTGCATTGCACATGTGCAATAATCACCAGAGCTTCAGATGACAGACAAAGCATTTGGTCATGTGCCAGCTTTTTGGTGAAATACTGACATTTATTTACGCCCACAATTTAAGCAGCTTACTAGTATGGCTAAAATATTAATGAGGCTTTGTATGACATTTAAAAGTCATTATTAGCATAAATACAGCATGTTTCATAAATGTGTCAGACTTTGAACTGCAAAAAGTACCATCACACCACCGATGTGTTTTTACCTTGTTTATCCACAAGATCTACTCATTTAAAAGATGTCGTGGTGGCTCTATTTTACCGCGACTTTAGTACATATTGGACTGAGGTATACCAAACCGCAGTGTACCAAACCGTAGTGTACCAAACCAGTATTATGTGGGGTGCTCCGCTAATTTAATTAAGAAACAAAGTTTATACAGATTACTAACTTTTGGGTATCACAAAACGCATCTCACTAATATAAGCCATACTATTAATCCTCTTACCAAATTATGGGTGTAAATTAGTGTCCATAGAGCACCGAAAAGCTAGCGTTCGGCTAAATGCTTTGTCTGTCATCTGAAGCCCTGGTGATTATTGCGCATGTGCAATATATGGATATAATATCACCCAGCCCTAGTATAAAAGTTCTCTTGCACTTGCAACAATGTGCTTTAGCAAAACTTGAAGAGGCATGAGACTTTTTTTAGTTAACTCCATCTAGTTCCTAGTTTCAGTCTCATACTATGAAAGTTAGTCTTCCTAACACTGTACACTTTTGTTTTGGTCTTTGCTCTCCGGACAATAAAACTAACCTCAAATAAAACCATGTTATGATCACTACCGCCCAGTTCTTCTAAAACCTTTAATTTTCCAATCCTATCCTGGTTATTAGAGAAAACAAGATGAAGAAGGGCTTCTCCCCTGGTAGGGACATTAAAATGCAGAGTAAAAAAACAATCCAATACCAATTCCACCATCTCAAGTTCATTTACAGAACAGCCTATATTTACAAAAAGACTATGTCCCACTGTATCCCACGTAAAGTCACCCATAGCCACATATTTATTACTCATAATCCTGATATCATACAACATTTTGCTCTCCTCTGCAGCTGCATCAGGTGCTCTGTAACAAACACCGACAGTTAGGCCATTTGAGTTTTTAGCATCTAGTTTTATCCATACGGCTTCTGTACTTTTATCAGTGAGCTCCCTTGCCTGCAAGTTCTTTTACGTATACCGCAACACCACCTCCCTTCTTGTCTATCCAATTCCCACGGAACAACATGCAACTCTTGAGCATATCACTAATGGATATTTATCAAACATAGACCCTGCTGGACTGACCATCCTGTTTTTCACCATTCCGAGACGTCTCCACGGAAGCAGGCTGGAAGCGGTGGCTCACCGATAAGACGGGGCTCAGACGTGAAGTCGCGCAGTGGCACGGGAATCTTCTTGACTATGTATTCGCACACCACCTCAATGTTGTACTTCAGCTGAGCAGAGATGGGAATGATAGGGGCCCCTTCCGCCACCGTACCTGCAGGGGGCACCAGACCACACAGCAAATCCTAAGGCCTTGGCCTCACAGCACATGACAATTGAGGTGGGCACCGATAATGTAGTTATGATTGCACTATTGTAATACATGCTTACCTCATACCACATACATATACAGAAATATGTAAATATGCTGCCACGTGTCAAACAAGGCAATAATAAATAATACTACATTTTATTCATAGTGACCTTTACATCACAGGATCTCAAAGGGCTACAAGTTAAAAAAAAAAGACAAAGCAAATCATTTAAAAGTAAACAAATTTTAAAATCTCAAAGTGGGGGAATCAAAAGTTTTGTTAAAAAGAAAATGTCTTAAGACGCTTTTTAAAAAACAGTGAGTGGGTTTTGGTGCCCGCAGGAAGGGCATTCCACAGGCGTGGAGCAGCAACACAGAAAGCCCTATGTTTCATAGTCTTCAGATTGGTTCTGGGTATATGGAGGAGGTTTGAGTGCGTAGAATGGAGGGAACATGTTGTACGTTGCGGGTTGATAAGTTCTTTGAGGTGGGGTGGAGGCACGTCCATGGATGCATTAATGTGTAAGAAGCAAAACCTTATATTCAATGCTGGCAGAGACGGGAAGCCAGTGAAGCGAGTGAGTTTTCGCACTCGCAACAGAATCCTGGCTGCAGAGTTTTGTATGTATTGGAGCCTCCGCAGGCTCTTGCTAGGACTCCCAAAGAGTAGTGCAGTACAGTAGTCCAGTCTAGAGGAGATAAAGGCATGGACCAGCCTTTCGGCATTAGATAGGGAAAGAATGGGGCAGAGTTTGGAAATGTTGGTAGAAGGTCTTACAGAGGTGGTTGATATGTGAGGCGAGTTGGGGATCCATTTTTACGCCAAGATTGGTGATTATTGATGAGAGAGATACTGGCACCAGAAAAGATGATGCTGGTTATGGGTGATGATTTGGTCTGGTGAGGATTGCTGACCAAGATGGCCTCGGCTTAGGAGCTGTTGAGTTGAAGGAAATTGTGTTCCATCCATATCTTTATGTCCACCAGACAGATGGTGAGTTGAGACGGGGATGATGGTGATGAGAGTGGAGCTGCAGCTGTGGCATTACATAGAGCTGTGTGTCATCAGCATAGTAGTGGAAGGAAAATCCATGGTGGCTGTTGAATTGACCAAGTGGAGTAAGGTAGAGGATGAAGAGCATGGGGCCAAGAACTGACCCCTGGGGAACGCCACAGGATTTGAGGTGGGGTCACCCATAGCAAGGAATTCCATTTGGATTGTAAGATATGATTGGAACCAACTGAGGGCAACATCAATGAATCCAAAGGTGGAATGGAGCCAGTTTAATAAGATGTCATGGTCAACTGTATCAAATGCAGCAGATATGTCCAGAAGGATAAGCAAGGAGGGAGAGCCAGTATCGGATGACATCAGAAGATCATTTGTGACTCTTACGAGTGCAGTTTCTGTGCTGTGAGTTGACCGGAAACCAGACTGGAATTTTTCACAGAGTTGTTAAGTTTTAGGTGGTTCTACAGCCAGATGGCAACTACTTTCTCAAGCACTTTGGATATAAATGGGAGATGGGCCTATAATAGGAAAGGACTTCTGGGTCAAGGCGGTGTTTTTTGAGAAGTGGTCTTATAATGGCTTTCTTTAAGACAGAAAGAATGTGACCAGTTTGAAAAGAGTGATTTATAATGGAGGTGATATGGGGACATTTACTTAAGATAGTGATATGGGTCTGCACCAGGGAGGTTGGAACATGGTCTAAGGCACAGGTGGAGGGTTTCATCTTCCTGATGATGTTCTGCATCTGCATCTTCTGACGAAGCCAGAGAAAAGCAGTTTAGGGGCTTAGAGACAGCACATGTTGAGGGAACAGATTGGATCCACTGCTTCATGGCTTGATGAGAAATGAGTGGAAAGATGCTGAAAGTCTGCTGCCAAGTGTTCTGGGTTAATGTTTTTGAGTTTTCTAAAGCAGATATTGCATTTCGGCTTGGAAGCGCTAAAAGGGGATGGCAACTCCATAGAAATGACCTAGGTGAAACACTTTCAGATTTGTGAGAAAAGCAGAGTTTGTGATGACCAGAAGGTGTGCCGCCTGATGTATGTAGGGACATCGGCAAGATTTTTTAAATTAAAGCAGTCGAGCAATTGAAGAAACTCCGCAGCAAAGTGAGAAGAGGGGGTGTCAACATGGATGTTCATATCACCTAAAATGACAACATCGAAAGAGGACGTGGAAAATTTGTGAGGATGAAAGGATGGAAAGATGAGTTTGGTTTTGGTGGTTGGTGAATAAGAAGAAACAGCAAGGGGGAAGGGAGCTTACATTTAAATGAAGAAAGTTCAGGTAGTGGTAACAGAACTCCAACTCGCTGCGATGGATGACTGACAGGCCACCACCACAACCTGTATTGCGGGCTTTCTGGAGGTATCTATATCCTGGGGGGACAGCTCTCATTCGGAGAGAAATAAGTATCTGGTCGGTGCCAGGTCTCTGTAACGCACATAAAATCCAGGCATTTGTTCAATATATGGGCGTGTATAAGGCAAGATTTGTTTGTGGCAGATTGAGCATTTAACAGTTCAATTTTGCTGATGGACGAAGCAACAAATCTTTGAAGTGGCCGTAGCAGAGTGGAATCCACGCGAAGTTTTCGGTCTGGTTCCAGGAGAGGTGTTGTCATAGAGATGGCCAAACTACTTATCCAGTACGGGACACTGCTTTGATGACGCACGTGAGGAGCGACAGCTCGCATGGCTGACCAGAGAGCCGGGATGGTGGAATTTGTCTGAGAAGAGGAACTCTGGGAACTTCTGAGGATATAACGTGGTTGGCGAAGAAGTCCAAGTTGATTAATCACTCTTATGCATGGTGGAATGAAGAAACCGTTGAGATTCATCAGCGGGTCGGCAGAGCAACTGAACATAGTGGTGACAGCAACAGCCCGAAAGGAAAATGCACGGCAAATTGTTTTTTGCCGCGTCGCTGCTAGTCCAAAATCGAACACGGACCTTCAGCTATGCAGTGGCGATGCTACAGCAACAGATAGACGAACACAACTCAGTAGCTCAAACGTGACTATTTTCCTCCCTGGTCTGTTACACGGGTAATAAAGAAAGGCAAGAGGTTATTTGAATACTTGCGTAAAAGTATCCTTAAAAACTCATTATTTGGCTTGACGACTTGAGTGGAGAAGCGGCAAACAAACAACGCCAGCGTCCTCCCCAGCGTCAATGCTCTGTGGTTCTGTGGCTCATTTGAATGCCTCAGAAGGACCAATGAATGAGTTGCTCTCTCTAACTCATAACTTTCATACTCATATTTTTGATACTATACATTTTTATTTACTTAATCTAGTTCATCTTCTTACCCTAAATATTCACATGTATATCAAAGCGTTGCTGGATAATCACACACATTGCATTTCCTTGTAACTTTCTGCAATGACAGCAAGGCATGCCAGCCCACCCCACATCCCTCACCCTGCACGAAGGCCAGGATCTGCTCATACTGCTCCTTGGCCTGGCTCTCTTTCACCAGGTCAATCTTGTTCTGCAGGATGAGGATGTGCTTCAGCTTCATGATCTCAATGGCGGCCAGGTGCTCCGACGTCTGTGGTTGTGGACACGACTCATTACCCGCTGTGGGGGGGGGAAGAGTTATGGGTAAGTGAGCGACAAGTGGCATGTTGTGTCCCAGTGACAGGAGGGCGGCTGCTCACCAATGAGTAAGAGGGCGGCGTCCATCACTGCTGCTCCGTTCAGCATGGTGGCCATCAGAATGTCATGACCAGGACAGTCCACAAAGGAGACATGCCTGTGGGGGAGAGGCAGGGTGAGACACCAGCGCCTCCTACTGGAGACCCTGCAGGTTCAGACCCCGGTGTTCATTCCCCAATCCTAGTTTACCATCACTGTCCACAATGAAAAACAGGAATCTCTGAAAATACAATACTTGAGAAGCATGAAAAAACACACTTTCGCAGAAATTACTTTATGAACTAGCCCATAATGTAATAAGACACCCTTAGCACCACAAACAGAAACCGATCTTTACATAGCCGTCAGTGAACGGTTTGTTTTAAATGTACTCATGTGGAGTGTTGTCAGCAAGACAAATATGTCAGTGTCAACAAGACACAAACTAATATAGCTTTACATTCACAGTGAGCAATGCTGTAAGTTGTATAGCTAACAGCAATGCTAATAGATTGAAAGTAATCATACATTTGGGCATCATAAATACAATTTTCTAATTGGTATAAACAAATGTAAATTATACAGATTACTTCATAAGAGATTCTCACTGGTCAATTATTTGTCAGCACTAGGTGAAAATCTGCGATATAAAAAAGACCATATACATAAACTTTTAAACGTTTAAGCCTTAAAATATATAGTGATCCCTGCCTATCGCGGAAGTTACATTCCAGACTCATCAGCGATAATGAAAACAACCGGAAACAGCTGATAAACACGGGGAATCCACACGGGGTTGACAAGGGGGCGTGGCACACGGGGGGAGCGGACGAGCGGGGCAGGACATGCTGCACTTTTAATCAGATTTTAGATTTTCTAACCAATTTTTATATAAAATGTTTTTTTTTCCCATTTCTATTTTGCTTTGTATTGGTTTAACTTTTTAAAACCTTGTATTTATAAAGCACATTAAATAACCCCTGTGTATGATAATAAAAACTTGCCTTGCCTTACCATAAAGAGACTGAGAAACGTTCTCCTCAAGACCACAAGAACAACTAAACTATATGCTGGAAACTAAGAGATTCACAAGGTAACTCCATGAAAAGCTCTGTAATGTGTTTATTTATAAGATAATGTGAGCCAACTGGGCAGTAGTTGCCTTTTAACTGAAAAAATTCACTCCAGTCAAAGAAAAAAGTTACTAACACACAACAAAACATTTACATTGCAATAATGTATCGCATGAAATAAACTTGTAAATATATCATTCAGTAATACAAATAAAACATACTATTCACAGTGGTATCAAGAACTAAGTTAGTGCTTGATTCCCCTGCACTTCCTGTTGTGGCTGGGCGTGCACCTGATGTCAGTGGCTGAAAGTGCACGTTCTGCGGCCAGACCATTCTCAAACTGTTTGCTTACCTAGCTGCAGTGATCACGCAATGGGATTTGTAGTTTTATTACTACGCAGACACCGGTGCAGACCACAAAACACAACCAACAGATTAGTTTTACAGCGTTTTACTATTTTGTTTTCTGTGGACAACGCTTTTTGGGAAAGCATTATCTGGGTGTCTTAGTCCGACTAAGAGAAATTTTATTTAGTACAATTTCAGTCAGACTAACATGTTTACACGTTCTTCCCGGTTTTAGTTGGCCTAATACAATAGTTTGATTTTCTTAGGGTGCATGTAAATGTACTGACTGACTGGTGTGCTTTGGGAGAGTACAGTTTGGCAGGAGGATGGCGTTGACGTCTTCCCTGGCTGGCACGATATGGGTGCCCAGCCTCAGTTCCAAGCTGCAGGCTTCAGCTGATAGCTGGCTTACCTGACAAGTTTGAAGTTGCCCTTGGTGCCTGGAATGTCTGTGGGGAACTCGTCGGGGGTGCTGCTCCCACACGAGCGGTAGCACTCTGGTCTGGGACAGCTGAGGTCATCCAGCTTGTATATCTGTGTTCAGGCAGTGGTGGGCATGAGCAAATAGGCAGTGCAAACCAGGAACCCGGCGCAAACAGGCCCCCCTGGCATTGACCAAGCCCCTCACCTTAGCATTGGCATAACCCAGCTTGATAGTGATGTTCCTCTCCAGTTCATTCTTGAACCTGACGGTGTGCACCCCCGAGATGGCTTTCACCACCGTGGACTTCCCATGGGCCACATGTCCGATGGTGCCTAGGCAAGGAGTATGGCAGGATCAGCAAAAAAAAAAAGAGACGGAAAGCACAAAGCTACATTGACCTGTTTGTGTGCGTGAGACCTACCGATATTGATGGTGGCCTGTCTGCTGATGATTTCAGGGGAGAGTGGCGACAGTGTGCTGACATCCTGTAAGGTGGGTGGGGCGGGGGGTCAACCACAGGAATGTTTCACATACATGCAGTCCTTCATAAACACCATCCACCTCCAGTTCATACAACAATCTTCACCAGTTCTCAATCCTGTTCCCGAAGAACCCCTGCTAGAATGTTTTCATTACAACCCACACTGCTATCAACCTGCCACATTTAATATTAGCCTATTAAGGACCATATAAGCCTGATAAAGGTAGGGTTGAAATGAAAACATCCGAGAACAACTTAAGGGTCTTGCTCAAAGAGCAGATAATGATACCACTCTGCCAGCCACGGGATTTACCACATTTACAACCAATATACCACTTACTATGTTGTACTCAACTCCTTGCTAAAGACACAGGACAAAAAAAAGCCAAGCCCGGCCCATGACTAAATTTTTACAGTGTAAAACAGTTACGAGTTAGAGATGGTATGTACAATCGTAGCACATGATCTGAGACTTCAGTTGAGGGTGTGGGGAAAACGCCCGCCGCACTAGACAGGGGCTGATTACCGTAACATTAAACACGCAGGGTTGTGTGACACTGGTTTACAGCGACTCCAAACTCTGCAGAGGGCCGCTGTACGAAGGTTCGTACACTGTACAGTTACAGCTAAAACCCAGTTTAACGACGGCATTTATAAGGCATCATCCACGTTACCAGCAACAACTGATGGTAATTTCCCGTGTCTGGAGTTTCCTGGCACTCCGCGGGCGGGTGACCCGAGGCATGTAACGAGGCTCAGGAGATATGTTAGGCGAAGTAGGGCTTTGGCGTATGTGTTGTGAAGATCCCCATTGACCGGAGAACCATGCCGCCGTGGGTCCTACATCACTCGCATCATGTGCGGTCTGGCTACCGGCTTTCATTACCCGCCCATACAGATATACGCGACCCGACGCGTCTTTACACAAGCTGATGCATATCTTAACCTTACTCTCGACGGACTCGGTAAGAAAGAGACAGTTACTCACCAAGGAACTTAAATCCTGTTTAAAAAGATGTGGCTGCCCCAGTGTTACTCCCGACTCATCACCCGCCATCTTGAGCGAAAAAGAAAATTGGGAGCCACCGCTGCCGCCTGAATGATTTTATTACAGGGCCGTAATTTTAAAAGGCATTTATCAGAACGAATTTATTTATTATACAAAATACCATGACAAATTAAACTCATGTAGTTATCGAACCACGCAGGTCAGCTGATGTTTTTAAATGGACGTTTGATAATAAAAAATAGGCGTAGTGTGTCCGTTGATAACGGGTGATGCAATAGTGTATGTTGCGTAGATTACTTTAGCTGGAAAAGATCCTCTTTGAACAGAAATATTAAGCAAGGTCCTCTGTATGGTAGTTGTATACAGTCGTCGATTTAAAATGCTCTCTTTGGTTTAATGAGACATTAGATTGACTTTATGGTCATATTTAAACTTCAGGAATATTTGGGGTCCGTCCCCTCTTTCTGACGTCATTATAACAGTTTCTTGTAGTTTTAATGCTTTTGGAAATAAACTATAGATATCTAAAAACAAAAAAGCATAGAAGGCATGTAAGATTATTTGAAACTATCAAATTCTGTATTTTTTATTTGTCTTTTCTTCGACGCATTTGTATATGTACCCCTGGCAAGGTTTTATATTTTGCATGTGGACCATGTTCCTTGTACATCTTTTATCTTTATTAATAAATGTGATTTGAGAGAATAAAGGAGAAATAATGTGACAGATTATGGATTTATATTTTTTGTTAATTTGTTTATGTTTATACTGTTCTGTTTGTACAGGAATTTAACGTCAGTAATGCTTTAACAAAACGTTATCTGGTGTATAGTTGTTTTATATATTGTATACGGCTGCACATTTTTCTTGAATTATTTAAAGAGCATATATTTTAACAGAGATTTTTTTCCGAGAAAAAATAAACGACTTTTATTGGTGCTTTGACAAAATTTGAAGGAAAATATTCAAAAGGCTTTGTCCGTGGATCCTGGAATGTACACAGAACTGCCTCAAATATTGCTGCTTTCTGACCCGGGAGGCTGCGTCACTGAAAATGCCCAGATTCATTGTAACTCGTTGAATTACGGTCACTGGGCGCTGGATTAAAGAATGAGCTCACTGTACATTAATATCTATACATTATACCCTGTTTATTGCATACTGTACGGTGTTCACTGCACGCTGTTCCCTGTACATTTTCTACACATTATTCCTTGTTTATTGTATTTTGTACGGTGTTCACTGCCCGCTGCTGCCTGTTCATAGTACATTGTTGTCTATAAACTAACTTGTATATCGTATATTATACGGTGTCCACTGCACGCTACTTCGTGTTGACTGTACATCGTTATCTATACATTATTCCCTGTTTATCGTATACTGTACGAAGTTCATTGCTCCCTGTTCACTGTACAGTGGCTAGAGCCTGAGAACCGCAGGAAGTGACGTCAGTGCGGCGAAGAATATGGCGTCTGCGAGGGTTGGGAGCGCTGTACATGGACACTGTTTTGTTATCGGGTGTCAGTGATGGTAGCTGGGAAAAGCGCAGGAAGCAAGGAGAACCGCTGACGATGAGCGTTTGAAGACCGGCGCATCGCTCCGGGTATCCAGCGTCACTCCATGTCCGAAGGGGCCAGAGCCGCCTGGTCGAAGCGGGGCTGCGTGGAGCCGCATCGCCGAGGTGAGCGCTCGGCGCCCCGGTGTCAGTGACGGACTGCCGGAGTCCGGCATAGGATTTAAAGCGCCGTACCTGCGTGGGGAAGCGACCACGCAGCCGGCTGTGTGACGGTTGTACGGTTATATCTGGAAATGAGAGCCGTGTGAGCGGGATATTTATAACCAGACTCACCTCTGGCGTCATGCAATTAAAGGTCACGTTTGGCATTTAAACAACAACTATATGTCAGTGTGGGTTGTCACCGCACGACGAAATGCAGTGCTTTTACATTCAAACATAGATTCTTTTATTTCGATGCAAGTCGGTTTGCATGTAACTTTATCCACACAGGATGTCTAACAATGAAATTATTTTCAATCGATACTCCCATGCTGTGTTGCATGCCTTTTTGGTATCTTTGGTAGCTGTGGTATCTTCTCTAGCGCCAGTCTTAAGCAGCAAGTGGATATGTGATGCTCAGGTTCCTAAAAAGGATGTTGATTGGCACTGTAAATGTTGGGCATCGCAACTGTTGGGCATCGCAGTAGACAGGTGCCATCGTAGTTGATATAAGGACACCGCTGATGTGTCGGTTGACACAAGGAGGCTGCTGTGGGGTCCTGATGTTTCCTCCCTCTGTGTTTCTGTCACTTCACAGAGCAGGGGAAATACAAGCAGAGAAAATGTGAGCTGGCCCTCAGTACCTCGTCAGGCAAGCCCGTGTTAGGCCCCGAGGGACCCAAGAGGTAGACCCGCCCCCCCGGGGCCTCTCTGATGCATGTTTACTCTGAATGATTCACAGTGGGTTGGTTCCAGTGGTGGATCAGCAGGATAACAGAGTCATGTTGTGTGGTCACGTGTGTCTGTTTGCGTGTGTGACCCCCCCACCGTCCTCCCCGGCACAGGTGTGAGATGGCAGGGGACGTGGAAGTGTACCTGTCACAGGCCCATGATGGCAGTGTGTCCTCTGGCTTCCGTGCCCTCTACGAAGAGCGCCTCCTGCTGGACGTCACCCTGCTCATTGAGGAGCAGCACTTCCAAGCACACAAGGCACTGCTGGCCACGCAGAGCGACTACTTTCGGGTCATGTTTACTGCAGACATGCGCGAGCGCGATCAGGACCGCATCCATATGAAGGGGCTGACAGCAGCCGGATTCGGACACGTGCTGCAGTTCATGTACTACGGCACACTGGAGCTGAGCATGCCCACTGTGCAGGAGATCCTGCAAGCCGCCATGTATGTGCAGCTCACTGAAGTGGTAGAGTTCTGCTGCTCATTCCTGCTGGCCAAGATGTGCCTGGAGAACTGCGCCGAGGTCATGCGGCTGCTTGAGGACTTCAGCGTTGCTGTGGAGGGCGTGCAGGAGCAGCTGGATGCCTTCCTGCTCGACAACTTTGTGCCGCTGATGGCCCGCACTGACTTCCTGTCCTACCTGAGCCTGGAGAAGCTGCTGATGTACCTGGACAGCGACCGGCTGAGCCGCTTCCCCGAGATTGAGCTGTATGAGGCAGTGCAGGCCTGGCTGCGGCATGACCGCCGTCGTTGGAGGCACACTGATGCTGTGGTGAAGAGCCTGCGCTTCTGCCTCATGACACCTGCCAACATCTTCGAGAAGGTGAGTGGTGCAAAAGTGCGGGGCATGCCAGTGGGTCACGGTGCCCAGTGCGGGGCCTGCCAGTGGGTCACGGTGCCCAGTGCGGGGCATGCCAGTGGGTCACGGTGCCCTGTAAGGGGCATACCAGTGGGTCACGGTGCCCAGTGCGGGGCATGCCAGTGGGTCACGGTGCCCAGTGCGGGGCATGCCAGTGGGTCAAGGTGCCCTGTAAGGGGCATACCAGTGGGTCACGGTGCCCAGTAAGGGGCATACCAGTGGGTCACGGTGCCCAGTAAGGGGCATGCCAGTGGGTCACGGTGCCCAGTAAGGGGGGCGGTCGCGTGGAGGACGTGCAGTGGGTCACGGTGCGCAGTGGAGAGGGATGGCGTGGGTGGAGTGCAGTGGGTCACAGAACCCAGTGGGGACATGCAGTGGGTAACAGTGCCCAGCCAGGGGCTCTCTATCTGTTGCCCCTGAACCGTGCCTATCTCCCATCAGGTGAAGACCTCGGAGTTCTACCGCTACTCACGGCAGCTGCGGCAGGAGGTGGAGCAGGCGCTTAGTTACTTCCAACAGACCAACGAACAGCCGCTGCTGGACACCAAGGCCAACCGCATCCGGTCGCCGCGGCCACAGACGGCCGTCTTTCGTGGCATGATCGGCCACAGCATGGTGAACAGCAAGGTGCTGCTGCTGCACAAGCCCAAGGTGTGGTGGGAGCTGGAGGGTCCGCAGGTGCCACTGCGGCCCGACTGCCTTGCCGTCCTCAACAATTTTGTCTTCCTGCTGGGTGGTGAGGAGCTGGGCCCTGACGGCGAGTTCCATGCCTCATCCAAAGTGTATCGCTATGATCCACGGCACAACTCCTGGCTGCGCATGGCCGACATGTCGGTGCCACGCTCCGAGTTCGCTGTGGGCGTGGTGGGCCGCTTCATCTATGCCGTGGCGGGCCGCACGCGTGACGAGACCTTCTATTCCACAGAGCGCTACAGCATTGCTGAAGACCGCTGGGAGTTTGTGGACCCCTACCCCGTCAACAAGTACGGCCATGAGGGCACCGTACTGGACGGCAAGCTCTACATCACTGGCGGTATCACGTCCTCCTCCACCTCCAAGCAGGTGTGCGTCTTTGACCCCAGCAGGGAGGGGGTGCCGGAGCCCCGGGGCCGCCGGGCTACCGCACTCGGCGGCTGCTGGGAGAATAAATCCAAGATGAACTATGCACGCTGCTTCCACAAGATGATCTCACACAACGGCAAGCTCTACGTGTTCGGAGGCGTGTGTGTGGTTCTGCGCGCTTCCTTCGAGTCGCAGGGCTGCCCCTCCACTGAGGTGTATGACCCACAGGCCGACGAGTGGACCATCCTAGCCTCCATGCCCATTGGGCGCAGTGGCCACGGTGTGGCGGTGCTGGAAAAGCAGATCATGGTGTTGGGTGGCCTCTGCTACAATGGCCACTACAGCGACTCCATCCTGACCTTTGACCCGGAAGAGAATAAGTGGAAGGAGGATGAGTATCCCAGGATGCCTTGCAAACTGGATGGGCTGCAGGTGTGCAGCCTGCACTTCCCAGAGTATGTGCTGGAGCATGTGCGGCGCTGCAGCTGAGGGGCGGAGTGCCTCCTGCTGGTGCCCTCTAGTGAAACCCAAACTGTTGGCTTTTTTCTGTAGTACCCATCTTTGTGGCTACATTATGTCTCTGCAAGCCTAGTAAAATAAATACACTAAATAAGGACAGGAGAGCATAAAACAGTTTATACCTGTTGGAATAATTAATACTACAGTCAAATTCTACCCCTTTTATTCTCTAGACCAGAGCTTACTTGAAGACAAACGTGTGACTGACTGGGATTTGGGTGCCCCATCAGGGTTTGGTCATTTTAGATCGTTTTTAAAAAGGCAGATTTTTCAAAAAAAAAAAAATCAAAAGAAAACTAAAGATTTTTTGCAGATTTCTGGGATAATTGTTTTCCACCAATCATGACCAGCGATCCCAACAAGTCCGTCTCAAGTCTTTTTATTTCCAGCTGTACCTCTGGGTCTTTCAATCTTCCTGTGATGTCATGCCATTTCCTGTAATGTTAGGCCACTTCCTGTAATATTAGGTCTGGAATTTGTCTGTCCGTGTGCAATGCTGGCAGGCAGGGACCAGAACTAAAAAATGCGATGTAATGTGTGTAAAAGAGGTGATGCAGTTGGCGGGCTACATGTAGGTGGGGGGTTATTGGGGGGGGGGGGGGGGTGCACTG
>JAODUD010000082.1:22652311-22663252 GCA_026784285.1 Stomatorhinus walkeri | reverse complement strand
CTGCCGGGGGGGGGTTAGGGGGCTTGCTGAATGTCCCCATCGCTGGATGACCTTGCCGCCGGTCCCAGTGGAGCAGGATCGTCTTTCACCTGTATGTTCTCACTGCCTCCACATTTGTACATTTCAGAGCTATTTCAGTCCATTCAATACTCTGTACAGATATAACCCCCTTCGTCCCCCCGCACATCACCACCTCTTACACTCTTATGCTCCAATCCTCTCCTCTGCCAAAAATGACATATTCGCCTGTAGATGACAGATTCCTAGGAAATATGAGGATTGCTTACCGTATAGTTACTGCTGACTGGCTGCTCACTGCAGAACTTCACTGCATAAATAAACGTTCACACTGTACACTCTGCTCTGCTTGCTGTCTGGTGAGACATCTGCCGGTGTCACTGCGTGCTGCTCCAGGCAGAGTGCAGCTTGTGTGCTGTGTGTCTTTGAGTACCTGACTGTGCCTTGCACATTTGTGTCTGTGTCTGTGTGTGTCTGTGACTCTGTTCTGCATATTTGTCACTGTGCGTGTTTGTTTGTGTACTCACTGTGTGCCTTTGCCTGACTGACTGTGTGTTGTGTGGTTGCTGTGTGTCTGTGCCCATCTGTAACTGTGCTATGTACTCACCGTGTGTCTGTGCCCATCTCTAACTGTGCTATGTACTCACCGTGTGTCTGTGCCCATCTCTAACTGTGCTATGTACACACCGTGTGTCTGTGCCCATCTTTGATTGTGCACTGTTTGTAGTCACTGCGTGTCTATGCCTGTCTGTGACTATGCTGTGTTCTCACCATGTGTTTGTGTCCGTCTGTGACTTTGTCTGCGCCCAACTGTAACTATATGCTGTGTACGCACTGCGCGTCTGCCCCTTACTGTGACTGCTTTGTTCTCAGCATGTGTCTGTGCGGGACTGTAACTGTGTGTTTGCACATGTGCATGTGTGAGACCAGGCTCACCATAAAGTTTGTGATGTACTCTTGTGTGAGTTTCCCCATCTGCAGCACCATCAGCTAAAAGCATGACCCTTCTTCGTACCTGGCCTTCAGTTCACAGATCCATCCAGTCCCGTGACCCAAGGCCTGTAGCGCAGGGACAGCAGTTCACTAGAGAAACATCACACACAGCTGGGTCTGGTGCCTAGAGTCAGAGGTTCCCGCTATGAGTCGATGTGGCTTACTCGCCACTGGAGGCCACTGTTCGCACAGATAGACAAACCAAAAACCTTAATGCTGTTCTCTGGGGGGGAATACACATGGATAAGGTAAGGAAATGATAGCAGAGGCTTTACTGCTTTAATTTCATAACAATAATGTGATTCTTAGCACAATTATTTCAATATCATTTTTGGACATAGCCAGTACTTGGTAAAAAATGTAATGATTATATTTTAAGAAATTGTCTTATTAATAATATATTTCTATGCATCTGGAATTTTTAAATATATTTTAGATGAAATTCAAGTTAACTTTACAATTGAAAAGTTTTTAAAGTGATACTGGGAGGCTTCAGAATATCCCTCAATTGTTGTTATGGAATAATGTGGTACCAGAGTGCTTCTGCTCAGGAATCTTAAGAACTTTTAATTCTGAGGTAGCCTGAAGGGGGTGCTCTGGCCCAGTGTAACGTGCTACTTGGGGGAGAGGTTATTTTCTCTGATTGTCGCACTCCACCACTCTTACTTCCTCATTGTCGCTCTCCCCCCCCCCCCACGCAAGCTCGCGGTTTTGTTACTGAAATCTGACCGGCTTAGTCCTGCTCAGCCAGTTACATGCTGACAAATATGACAGAGATGAACGTGACAAGCACTCCCCGGAACTCACAGTGCGGGCAAGTGGCAAGTGCCCACACACCCCAGCACACACATGCAAAGAATGATGTTTATGTCCCCTGTCGTAATGTGACATTGCCACCCTCACTGAGAACATCCTGATGCTCCACCCAATGTAGCCCATCTACCCGTATGTCATCTGCCCCCCCCGCATCTTCTGAGCAGAACGCCTCCATCAGCTCAGCAAGGGCGTTTGCACCTGTGAGGAGGGACATGCAGCTCAGCAGGGTGGGATCTCCTGATCTCGCTTCGGATCTGGTAGCTTTACTGATGTTTAAATGCCCTCAGAAGATTTCCTGACAAACAGTTCTGGCGCGACACCCACAAAACACCCCTTTCACATTTTTGTCTCTTTAAGCTGCCACATGTTCAGCTTTCTGTTGCTTTCTGCCTCTCCTCAGGTGGCTCGTGTGTGCGTGTGCAGTGTCTGTGGCAGCCTGCTGCGGCCTGGCACTGCCCCTCCGCCCGGCCCCCGGGACCGGGCCGGTGCTTTCCGAAAGGGAAGTGCTGGCTGTGAGCAGAGGGGGCAGACTCCCTCCCCAATTCAAGGGAGGAAGCAGCAGAATATTCTGGCGCTTTCCGTCAGCATTTCAGCTTATGTGTGCTTATGGGCTAGGGAGGGGGGTGGTAGTGTCACCTCCTGGTAGACATTACAGGTCAGGAAGAGCAGGAGGTCAAGAGGCCCTGATAGATGTGTAGTGTCCCTGGAAGCGGGTCAGATGCGCTCAGGCATTTTCTCAACTATTTATCTCCTTGTGATCCTACCTTGTGTGTGATGGGGTGTGGTGGGGGGCGCAGTTGCTATCTGAGGGCTAATCACGCCACACTGAGTGTGTCTGACAGGAAGTAGGGTAAAAAGTTAGTGATGGTTTATTTCTTTGAAGCCGAGTTTCTAGAGCAAGGAACCGCATGCATCTTACGGGGAGTGGAGTATGAAAAAATGCTGTAATTTATATGGCACATCACTGCCAGTGAGATTGCTGACGGGCAAACGGTCTCATGACCACCAGCTCAGGCAGCTGACACCCATAAAGTGCTGCATGCTGACAGGGCATCAAGAAGCCTAGCGTAGTCTGAGGCAGCCGCACATCTGTAAATTGCTACATATGTGCCACGTGTGTTAATGTGTAGATGACATTAGCTCTGTAGTGACCGTGTGAGAGCTGGCGATGACCTCGCAGCCCTTCGCATAACAAACCGTAGGGGTTTTAAGGTGGCGGCTAAACTCTGCTGCTAAATTCAGCGTGCGGTCAAGACATCGTGGTCTCTGTCCCATCCCTGTTGCACAAGGAACACAGTCCCATATCTTGTCAATGTTTAACTGACTGTGAACTTCAGCCTATGGTGGTGGTGGTGGGGGGGCTCTTTGAGTGATCAAGTTTTGCTACATGTACAGTGGCTCTGATTAATATCCTGTGCTCCTTTACCATTCATGGAACCACCAGGAAATGACAACAACCAATGGTTACTCTTTTATTCTATTATATTTTACTAAAGGAAGAAGCATACATATTAGTGCAGCATTACAGGAAGCAGTGCATTACATGAAGAGTTGATCAGCATTGTGGTTTGCTGGGTGGCACGACTTTCCAACGTAGCAGAAGCGATCAAACGAGATCAAACTAGCATTGGGTTTGAGGCTAGCGAGCACAGATGAAGGCAGAGGCTCCCCGGGCCGGCTTGCGCTGGCTCTGGGCCCGGCCCCCACCCCTCACTCTTCGGCAGACATCTTGAGCAGGTTCTCCTTGTCGATCTTGAAAAGGCGCCATCCCTCCTCGTGCGAGAGATCGGCGGCACCGCGCCGCTTGTAGAACTCGATGGATGGCTTGTTCCACTCGGCCACAATGAAGTGCATACTGCTGCAGCGGCTCGACACTGCAGTCTGAAAGGGGAGAGACAGCCCGTCAGGCAGGGGAGGGAGCAGAGGAGAGGAGCAGGAAGGAGGGCGGGGGGAGAGTAGAGGAGGGAGGAGAGCAGTAATGCCTTAGCTGCCAACAATACTCACATGACTCAGGTACTTTAAGATCTCTGACCCGATTCCAAAACCTGATGGGGAGGATACAGACAGCTGAGCGAATGTACAAATGCTCCAGGCTGAGCAAAGAAAGTGGCGGGTACAGGGAGCTCACCTCGATACTCTTCCATCACATAGAAATCTTCCAGGTATAGCAGTTTGCCGATCCAGGGGTCATATGTGAAGTAGTACATGGCGAATCCAACTACAGCATGACCTGGAATGCAAGTAAAAGTAGCCTAACTTATATGAATGAGACTGACAGTTCGATGTCCCTGAGTAATAAGCATTACACTACAGAATGGCTAAAATTCCTTCAGTGCAGAAACGCCAGAGGGAGCTGGCGCCCGGGGCTGCGGAGAGGCTGCACGCACCTTTAGCGCCATTGTGGTCCTTCGGCACCTCCGACACGACGCAGTGGTAGAATGGGTGATCCCCGAAGCCGTCCTCGAGCAGCTCTGTGGGAGCAGAGAGTTACGTAATCGCTTGCGTCACCGCGGGGTGGGGGGGGGACCCAGAGTCCGAGCAAAACAAACCGTGGCCTCACCTTTCTCCGTCAACACGACTTGATCCTCCATTTGCTCATATTTAGCAAGTTCCTAGAAAGTAAAAAAAAGTTACACGTCAGGAAGCAAATGCAAGCTGTTAGCCGTGTTTAGGTTGGAAACTGCAAGCAGATCGGACATCAATGTAATGTGATGGAAAATGCATTTTAGTAGCGGAAAAAGTTATATTCATATATACAGAGACAACCCCGTCGAAAATGACAGGATCCTAAGATAAGCAAAATAATACACATTAACCTGAATGTCAGCAATAGGGGGGGGGGGGTACATTGCACACGATCAAAACAAGATCATCTCAAGTTACCCAACTCACGGCCCCTGCCGGCTGAGCCTTGAGCAAAACTCAGAAAGTTTGTTTTCCATACACATTCGGAAAGAGTTTATTCTTCCAATGTTACGAGTAACTAGGCTGAATGTGGACTTCCTTATAATCGTAAACTACCTTTATGAGTCGCAATATGTCGGGCACGTCCTTGGGTTCCGCTTTCCGCAATATAAAATTGGCCATTTTCTTCTTTTACTCCTTTTCCCTTTTCTTACTAGTCCTCTGTACGTGAAGAGAAGTAAGAGGTGTTTCTTCATTCGTTTCCCAGGAGTTTGGCCTCCGCAGTCAGTCTGGGATCCTGACTCTTCAATAATTCGATCACATGAAGATGCGCCGCCACCGCTCAGCTGTACGACGTTTCCTTTGTCTGCTCCGCTTTTTATATAACGACTGCGTGTTTTTTCACCCGTGTCCCGCCCAATCAGAAGTGAGAGCCGGCCGCACGTCATCACCCACATTCGTTGCACTTACATGTCTGGTATACACATTCTCCGGAGTGGGAAAACGCAATGAGTGTTAAGGTTGAACATAATCTCCGGAGACCCTTCTTCAGAAACATCTAGAAAACACAGGGAAAATGTTGCTTCATTAAAAAATCCCTCACGTGGCTGAAAATACCTATAGCCTAGCAGATAGCGCCATGTAGGCCTATTCGATCCGCAACTCTGGTGAAATATTCTTCACAGTACGGTAGCCAAAATCTAAAACCTGTCAACAGGGAACGCACCTGTTCTTTTTGGGTTATTTGTACGCAGTTTTGTGCATGCTCTATACGTCTTGAGTCTTGCGTGGCACATTTAGAATCAAGTTTGTTGTGCTTTCACTTTGTTTATTCCCGTACTGTGCCAGTATGCACCAACATTGTTGGTTTAATCAGAACACATAAAATAAGTGCGGGGTAATTTGACCCAAGGGAAATGCAGGCCTGGGTGACCGCCTTGCTGCCCTTCCTCACTCCACCCCATCAGCTTCTTCATATTTTTTTCTGAAACAGGATCTTGTTGTCAGAGAAAATACACTCGGTGGAAAAAATGGATAGCAACAAATTTTTTACACTTATTAATGTATACATGTAGTTAAAGAACTAAGAAATATGCAAATCAGACGAACATTTAATGTATATGTCCAAGTTGGTGAATGTTTCAGAACTAGGAAAAAGTTGCAGACACCTATACGCAGTTTAAAAGAGGAGGTGAGCATTTTCACTTGCAGCCTGCATGTAGTGATGCCACAGCTGCTCAGAATAGCCGACGTTTTCTCCCCTGACACATATCCTGCGATTCACCGGCACTTTGCTCAGTAGATCGTGTTCGAGTAAATCTAAGGCACCCGGCAATACTGTCTATGATCTATACATTCGGAGTACCTTGACTGGCAGTTCGATGTATCATCCCTCTTTTGCGAGAGCAATAAAGTGAATTGTTCTGGTTTCAAAAAAAGCTCTTATCAGATTCTCTGAACCTGAACCCAAGTACAGAGACGGGTCTGTTTTATGAACGTGCACCTTGATCCAATAGATCCTCTGTGGACACATTTCCAACAGCTGTTTAAGCAACTTAGTCAGATTGCATGTTCGTCGACAGACAGGTAAAACTTGTGCAGCATACACGAGCAATATAAAGCAGGAAATACATCGAACAAAACACACGTTCTGGAATGCTTGTTTCCCTTCTTCCTAGGAGAGGAACAAAATAGCGGTTGTAACTTGTCATAACCTAAGGGAAGGGTGTGGTTTTCTACGGGATTCCATTTGCACCAAAAATTTGTCAATATGCGCTATGTCCACGTCGACTGAACATATAACAAAATATTTGTCTGTCTAATCAACTTTTCATGGTAATTCTGTCGTTTTATTGCGCCCTGTCGTTATGGCAGTTCAATAGGGTCACAACCTTTTAAGTTTTTCACTTTAACACGCTCAAAATTGACATGGTAACAAGTACATGTATGGAACGCAAAACAGATTTAAAAAAACACGTAAACACATAAAATGCACATCAACAATACGTAGTTAACGTGTTTTATACGCAAATATGATGTATACATTTGAACAAATGTGGAACAGTACATGTTTTAATTCTGATGGCTGAGCAGAGCACAAAATGACCTCCAGAAACGTCTCTCACATATGCACTAAAATATATGTAAAGTGGGTGATTTTTAATAATGAATTGTATGTGACACATATTGCAGACATATATGCCAAATATGTATTTAAATATACTATACACTGGAAACCGCTTAAAGTTATCACGTCTAGGTAAAGTTAATCTATTAGCGGATGATAGTTATTACCGATTTTTTTCTTTTTATTTATATCTCCGGCAGATTATCAACTAATTGACATTTGTAAGTTTATTAAACGAATGTAAGGTAATGAAACGGACAGCATCACTATTTGCAAAATTTTATTGACTCTTTCAAAATACAGTACAACTGTTCAAACGCTTCTCAAATTACATTACTGTACAAATTGAATTACTGAACTTTGTATAATTCAAATACACTATACTACCGTACTGTACTCTACATAAATTACAGCTTGTATTTCGCCGCTGCGTTTCCGTAGCTCGTTTTTGGCCTACTTGCAATACTTATGTAGCATGGTATGGTATCATTCTCCCTCTTCTTTGTGTTTTTCTGCATATCGTCTTGTATGTAATTTGCTCGGATACACCATTCAATCTCCAATCGTTTTTTAGGCATTCAACCATCCTCAAAGACAACTTCTGTCAACATCATCTTTTCTAGTCCTGGACGGTCACACAATTTACCTGCACCTGTCTTATTTCATTATTATTATTATTATTATTATTATTATTATTATTATTATTATAATAATAATAATAATAATTATTATTATTATTATTATTATTATTATTATTATTATTATTAATGATCTACTGACAGCGCTAAAGATAGCTCCCAGTTAATGATTCGGGATTCCATTGAATTTATCTCTACAATCCAATGACTCTTGAAAATAAAAAGACAAAGTATAATATCGGCAGATTTCGAGGTATCGGGTACCAAATGTCAAGCGTTTATTCTCGTGCACAAAATACATTTTGTGCCATAAAAATAATTGTCTAATGACGACATCAAGTAATGCCTTGCTGTATTTTGTCCACGAAGACTTCACTTTATTTGTGCACAGAAATCAAAAGGAATGCTCCATTTTGTGTACAGAATTAATATCAGCACTTTGCATTTCGTGGACAGAAAAAAGTCATTTTGTGGATGAAATGCATTCGGTGAATGTTACACAGTCAGTTCCTGGACGAAAATGATTCTGTGGAATCACGAAATACATTTCGTCTCTTGCTGAGTCACAAAAGGCACCAGGAAATGTCTTTCTTATTTTGCCGAGTCAGTATAGGTAAGTACTAGGTGCGCGTCCGTGGGAGGGGGTACCTTGCAATGACCAGAAGGGAGCTCGTTCTGACGAGTTGGGCTACCTATCGAGTCGTGCTATCGAGCCTTTCTGTGCACGTGCAGTTACACCGTTTTAGGATTAGGGTTTTAGGACTTTTTTTTGGGTTAGGGCTATCGATTAGTACTACGGTAGCCTACCTCGACAAAGTAGCTCAACTCGTCAGAAGACAGGCTTTGATTTTGCAGACCCGTGTAATTAATTTTCATTTGCATTAAATGTAATAAAAATGCAATTAACTCATGGGCTCACATTTTCTCTGTTGTATGTACCCATTAGTGTCATTATTTTTCATTTCATTTTTAGTATTTTTATGCCAGGCCAATGAAAGATCTCAGGGCTATGTTACCATGCCAATTTTCTCTGAATAACCCTGTCTCTGATAGTTCAGGTCAAACACACTGTGTAGCCTGCCTGTAAAATGCAACAATAAAATGTCAAATATGAATGGACTAACACAAGGAGTCACAGACTGTTTGTGGATCGCTGGTGTTGTGACCTGCTGATGTAGCTACAGTTACTTGACCCATTCTGCACCGTGTTCTGGGGAAGAGCCAGGACAGAACTGCCAATTGCAAGGAGGGCTCTTGTTATGCTCCTAATTAGCTAATGATTACTCTTTTTAACATTTAAACAGGGTTGTCAACTTTGGTCAGGTAGCTAGCATGATATTTCAGTTCAAAACAAGTCTGCAAACACACACACACACACACACACAGACACATGTATTTATATGTATGCAACAGTTTTATTACCTTGTAAAATCTGTAGGGTCTGTAAACTGCCCCAATGCACCAGCGGGTACATGGGGATCCCAGTGCAAACAGTTATGTTGAGCCTGGGGATTGACTTTTTAGGACAGTCACTGTTACAGCAGTACAGCATAGTGCAACCAAGGGCACAAGCAAAAACCGAAACAGAATGCAAACCAGTAGGAACAAGTAAACTAATAGAAAACAAACAGTGGGGAACAAGGTCTAATAAATAGAAATAAACAGAGGAGGCTGGTCTCAAACTCATGACTAAAGAGTTTATGACCACACATTCAGCCCACAGAGCTGTGCAACAGTCCAGGGAGCTGGGGAAACACACTATGAGCTTGAAGGACAACAGAGAGGTGGACAGGATGGCCAGCAACACCTGCTGGCCAAATGGGGGGGAGGCATGAAAGGTTGGGGCTGACCGGTGCTGACCCAGACAGGTTTCCATTGTTTGTGGGTTTGGTTCCCAAACATTTCTGTGAGATAATGTCAGCTAAAAGCAGTCATTTTAGCACCTGTGAAAATAGGTATAACATTCAGTCATGTTTGTTTTTGTTAGGTTGAACCTCCTTTATTGTTTTATATTAAAAAGTCCATAATGAACGCTATATTTTAAATGTGAAAAAGAATAAACATCCTTAAAGATGACGTCATCACACTAAAGGTTACGCTAGACTGAAACTGAAAACTGGTTTCAGAATTCTCACTCTGTGCAATTTGCACTTTTTATACAGTATAAACCTCACACCCTACCTGCGGCAGCTATGATCGACATTGAGTAATCACTAGCTAATTAGTAGCATAACAAGAACTTTCCGTACAACAAGCAGTTGTCCAGTGACTCTCCTGTCCTGACTGTCCCCCTGAACACTCTTCGGAACAGGTTGCTTAACTGTAACTCCAACAGCAGTTCGCAACACCAGCACACCAGCGATTCTTGCATCAGCGAGTCTGTGACTCCATATGCAAATCCATTCATAATAATCATTTTATGGTTGCATTTTACAAGCAGGTTACTCAGTGCGTCTGATCTGAACTATTAGAGACAGTATTATTCAGGGAGAACTGGCATGGTAACAACAAATGCAGGGAATCAGCACTGAGATCTGTCACTGGCTTGACTTACAATTAAATTGTAATAAAAAATAGTGACACTAACGAGTATATGCAACCGTAAATGTATGAACCCAGGAATTATTTGAATTTTTATGACATTTAAAGGCAAGTGAAAGGTAATAGTACGGTTCTGCAAAATCAAAGCCGGTACTCCCCCTTCTGGTCATTACAAGGTAATTGTCAAATTAGATTTCTCATAGACAAATTTTTGTTAGGCTACATGCTCAGTCGACGTATGCTATTCACATATTTTTGGCACAAATGGAAACCCCATATGCATACCGATATATTCTTGACACAAATGCAACCCCATGCTTGGTAACAAAGAGTTCCGTGCGCCTAAAAATGTATTGTCGGCTCGTCATAACAGACAATGTAGAAGCAGAAATGCGCTTTCCAAATCCAATTCAATTTCAAATATTTTTATAGCAACTTTCATAACACAGTTGCCGTAAGGCACTGACACAAGTGCGTGTCAATCCGTTTTAAATTAATGTACACACGCCCCAACCGGGCAGCAAGCCCAATCCGGACACTGGTTTTTACTTCCGGCGAATACGAATAACCAGAAGAATCGGAGCTGCGTCTACAGTTTTGCAGGTGCTTAACCGGTTCGTCGCGGTTAAGAAAGAACTGAACAGGTGTTGTGCCGAATTCAACACCCCTGCCGTGAAATGCACCCCCTGTCGGGATTTTCTTCGATTCGAAGGGGGAAAAGACGTAGTTCCGTCAATCTAAGTATGCAACAGAAATATTAATCTGCGTTTGATCAAGGAAGTCCTTGGCTTTAATAATTTCATTTCATTTTTGATATTATTAAGCATTTAGTTTGTAGTCATTGTTGGAATTACTTGTATTTGTTATTAAAGTTTCTATGCCTTCACAAAATAATTTGCCTAT
>JAODUD010000082.1:22639463-22652211 GCA_026784285.1 Stomatorhinus walkeri | reverse complement strand
CATTCTCTTCATTGTGTAGAAAAATAAATTACTAAATATGTATAAGGAATAATATTGTGTAATTTGCTTTGATTATTTTCCTTGTTCAAACGCAGATTAATATTTCTGTTGGATACTTAGATTGACGGAACTACGTCTTTTCCCCCTTCGAATCGAAGAAAAGAGCGGTGCGCGCTACCGACAGGGGGTGCATTTCACTGCGGGGGTGCTGAATTCGGCACAACACCTGTTCGCGCAAAGAGTCACCTTGACCAATCACAATTACGTTCAGGGGACTCAAGAGGAGGATTACCGAAAGATAAAACCTTACCTACATGAGGTATTGATCTTTTCGAGTTATTTCATTGCAAGAGGTAAGAATGGCATGCTAGCCTATGATTGTCAATTCGTGTTCAGGAGAGTGATGGTAAAAATAACAATAAAAAATGCGTTGCGAAACAAAGGCAATTTCTTAATTGAAGGTAACATTAAGCAAGTAATTTTGAAAATAACCGCGAAGTTAAGGTGCTTTCACATCGAAGTTCCAGGACCTGGTCCCATTTTACAACTCCCTGGGGCTTCTCAACATGGAACTTTTGTAGCTCGCGCCACTTTGATGTGTCGCTTTTCTCACTGCATAACAGGAACTGGGACCTTTATGTTAAATACGCATGGGAGACGCAAACAGTTTGTAAGTCCAACTTCACAAATAATTTTATATGAGACTACACTGCCACTCTGAAACAGTGGAGGAGAAATAAGTCGTTTTCTTTGTTATTTGTTACTTATTGGGGGGAGCGATCAGAACGGGAGATAGGCTTTTATTTGTATTTTATTCACCTGACATGATCTTTATTGAATCTGGCCTGCAGATCGATATTTCGGTTTCACAGAATAAATTTTTTTTTTTACGTTAGTCAGCCTATAAGCGATGGCAAGTTTCACCGCCAGCACCTGCGAATATTAGACAAAGGGTTATCGATCGAGTTTTCAGATATAAAAATACGGAGACGTATGCAAAAAATGTATTTAATAAATGTAAGTGAATTTCAAAAACAATTCCATATGCTCAGTTTTTATTCCGCTAATTATATCTCTTTTCTCGACTCTTCCCGCGTAATTTCCATTTTAGTGCCATTTCTCGTGGCCAACCAACTACCAACCTATGGCTATAAGCGCCTCCCTAGTTCGAACATAAGAAGTGGCGCTAAAATGGAAGTTACGCGGGAAGTGTCGAGAAAAGAGACATAGACATTTACATTTATTTAATACTCATAAACATGTCATATGAATAAAAGCCACTGCCCCGTTTTGATCGAAATTGCTCAACCAATTGCTATGGTAGGCCTATTTGCCTTTTTCTTCTGCTTGTCTGGCTTATGGTAACTGTAATTCCAATAGGCTGCCCGTCATTCATGTGTCTAAGACAAGGCAGAATGTGTAGAATATTGCTTAACTGTTGCATTATGAAAAAAGGACTGACTGGATTTATTTTTTTGTTTTGTTTAATACATATATTCATGCTAGGTGTGATATAGTTTTATTTTAGTTTATCTTGTACCATTTTATGTGTTTTTCACTTGTGATTCGTGCTGCTGTGAAGTGATTAAGTAACTATTCTTTACGTTTCTGTTTCCCTACTCCTTTAGAGGGAACTAGACCTGTGACCCTGGAGTGAATACTGATATCTGCATCAGGGACTGACAGCATACCCCCACTTGGGTTTCCCCACCGTTCAACCATTCAGTTTCAGCTTATAATGATGGGAATCAAAGACCAGAGGCCAATACGTGTGAGGTGATACTGCGTCTGCCGCTGCATCCCTCCTACTCAACCTTCATAGAGTATGTGGAGTCAGGGATACTCCAGTCTCCAACATTTGGATTTATTTTAATCCTTATGAAGGTAAAACAGTCTCTTTCTTTCTCTGCTGTGTTACATAATGCATATCATCTATGACCATTCTTTGTTTCCCATTAATAGAATCAAGGGTTTCTTAAACAGTATGGAAAAGTATGGAATTTGATTTTAGTAATTTCCAAGCCTGGATAAGTTTGAAAAAAGAGGGTGTAAAAAAATGTTTCCAGAACTCTTGCCCCATTCTGTTTTCTAAAATTAAAATTAATTTCTAGGGCTGTCACTGTCACGCAGGTAAGTACCCGGAGCACAAACAAATGCGCATGAAGCCAGGAATCGGGGAACACAGGGTTTAATCACACTAAAGGCAAGGAAATACAGACTGACAATGCAATGACCGGACTGGGGAAACAAACGGAAATGCGGACTAATGACAATGATCAGGAACACCTGGTAAACACGGGGAATCCACACAGGGTTAATGAGGGGGCGTGGCACACGGAAGGGGCAGACGATCGGGGTATGACAGTCACGATCGTAAAATTTAAGCCGACGTTTTAAGCTTTCCCTAAACTGTTCCCAAAAAGTTGGGAACAGCATGGAATTATCCAAGATGTCTTGGTATTCTGAAACATCAAGAGTTCTCTTCACTGGAATGAAGGGGCCTAGCCCAACCCCTGAAAAACAACCCCATACCATAATCCCTCCTCAAACAAACTTTACAGCTGGCACAGTGCAATCAGGCAGGTATTGCTTTTGTGGCATCCGCCAAACCTAGACTCATCCATCAGACTGGCAGTCAGGGAAGCATGATTCGTCGCTCCACAGAACATGTTTCCACTGCTCCAGAGTCCAGTGATGTCGTGCTTTACATGACTGTGTCTGACACCTGGCATTGCACTTGGTGATGTGAGGAATTTGGAAGTATTCATTTATCTTATCTGTTTTCCAGAATCTGTCGTATCTGCTCCTCCTGGGATATTTGCTGTGAATTAAAGATGTGAATCCTTCGCTGTGAGAGTATATTACTGTTCTTTCTATTAACATTGAAATGTTTTGCAGTTCAGGTTTTTGATGTATGGAGTGTTTTAAGATGATGTCAGGGGGATATAGGGCCTTCTGAAGGAGCAAACAGGCACTTAGGTTCACTTCTAAAAACGCTTTATTACAAGTAATACAAAATAACTTTGCATTAAAATCAATACCAGAATATTGAAATATTTTGGATCAAAGGCAATGCAAAATAATTCCATATCACGTTATATTCAATGGTATTAGAAATCATAAACAATAATCAAACTGCCAATACATGAGATTATAAGAATATATATAAAAAGGTGACAATAAAACACACATACATGACTTGATTAAATTTGACAAAATTGATATTATAGTTATGGTGATAATTGATTGAATCAACACATTGACACTGCAAAGCTATTCACACTCGGACGTGCCATCATCACCTACCCTCACTCTTAGACTGGGGAGCCCATTTCAGTCCTGGCAGGAGACCAACACGTGAGTCCCGAGAAAATGCCGGGCGATGCGTGCTCTGTCCCACCACTGAGCTCCAACCAACACTAAGATTTCTCCCTTCCTTTAAACTAATTTTTGTGCATTACATTTGGGCAGGGGATGAGCTGGCCAGACTCACCCCTCCCCCCAGGCAAGGCATTCTCAAATTTCAAATCTTGTCCGGGTAATGCGACTTAAAAGTACAAAAAAAGTGGTTAAAATTAGAAGTACAAAAACAAGTTCCCATAATCAACACATTCTCCTTTTCTCTAGATAAGATTAGTGTCCCACACACCAATCTGCTAGATATGGTTTCAATCAAAAGTAGACAGGTATCCTTGGTCAACTTCCCCTTTCTCATGAGAACATCTGAGAACGAAATAAGTGGCCCAAACAAGTGGCCCACACATTAATCGATAAGGCATAGAACACGTGTTGGAACACAGTTGAACCACCCCTTCTTCCCAGGAAAACCCCTAAAATAAGCATCTTTGAACGGGGTTAAGATCTCATGAATCAGAAATAACAAGACAAGTGTCCTTGAACAGAATAAGTATCCCAGGACAAGAATCCTTGGGACAAGATAAGCTGAGTCTCATGAGAAACAAGTTACACGGTTACAGTTCAATTACAGTTCAACCTTAACACAACAATATTATGAGTGAATCATGGATGATATGGGCGCTGTATCTGAATTTCAGGATGATTAGTCCACACACGGTCAGAATCGATCCACACCTCAGTCACCTCATATGTATGTCTACTAGGTGGAGTGGGAGGTACTCCTCCAAATCGTGAGTAGTGATGTCGAACAATTACAGCCTCCCAAATCATCACAGTGACAGGGGGACATTCAACATATTTCTTTAATTCTATGCTACGTGGGCGACATGGCCAGTTGCGGGGCCACCTGTGAGTTTGTCTTAATACAATGGAGTACTGGTGTTCTATTATAGGTAGAATAAAAGATTTTCTTTTTTCTTCCTTTGCTTCATTTCTGTTCCCCCTCTGATAGTTTTTTCATGTGTAGCTTTTCAGATATACCCAAGTGTTAGTTAAAGATTGTCTGTGGCTTATTACTGATTATAGTCTACAATAGTAGGCTTCTTACGGTGGTATGAAGTGGGGTATTCCTATCCATCTATCTATCCATCCATCCATCCGACTTAACAAAAAAGATGTTTAGTGAAGACATCCTACAAACAAGTAAGAACAGAAGTTTCAGCATTACATAGCAAAACAATCACAATAACCAAACCTTCCAAGCCAGAAATCAAGGGGCTTGATTTAGTTTCATTGGAACTTTGTTTTATGCAGATGGTCAAGGGATCAGTTACCTACCTTGGTATAACCAGACCCAAATTCACTAACATCAATAAGGTGGAACTAATTGGCATGTTGAGCCAGGCTATCAATTACCAGCTTTTGTTCAAAAATGTTAAGCTGGCACACAAATATTAGTATGCCACACAATTGGTCTGCAGTCACAAAGATCGAGGCAGCCTATATACATTGGAATAGATTCTCAGTGCTTGATAGTGGATATCCTAAATTAGCACCTTCACACTTTGTGCTTTAATTTTCTTTCCTGAACTACAGGCACCACAGTCAGTTTATTGCACAGCTAAATAAAATTATTTTTGCAAAGGATATGAGAAATTAAACAGGCCAAGTAAACGAATTCAACTCAAAGTTTATTTGTATGGCACGTTTTCATACACAAGACCAAAGTGTTGTACAGTATTAAAAATGCAGAATAAAATTAAACCGAAGGATAAAAAGGCATGTGCAGGTAAGTAATGTGACTGTCTTGGGCTAGAAAATGATAAAATGAAAGTATATTGAATGATTTGTGTATTGCAGAATAATAAAGCAGGACGACATGCACAACAATATAAAATAGGAAAAATTAAACGGAACTAGAATCAGAACGACAGCAAGACAACCGTCGTAACAGTCAGACGACACATCAGGACGACATTTTTAACAACAGACGACAAGGAAGACGACACATGGAGATGACATGCATAAATACGGTGAGCATAAACAGAAAGCAGAAACATAAAGAAAATGCACTGCAAGTAGACTATCCCAAACCAGAAGTGCTCCACAACGCTAGGGGGCGCGGTGAGCTCATGTGGCCCAGTCGCTACACAGTAGTGATAGGAACTTGGGAAGTTCGACTGAATTAATTGATTTGATTCTTTCGAACTGTCTGTTGTAATCAATCTATTCTAAAAGATTCACTTTTTTCGTCTTTTTTGCAATATATAAAAAGCAGAAAGGGTGTAGATGCTGAATAAACACGCGTGAATATGTAGTTCTTATTTTCTTTACTTTAGCCAAATTCATGTAGGCCTACGTGAATATCAAGGACTACATCACAGTTAACAACTGCAATATTATTGTATTAAGCTAATCCCAGAATTAAAATTTAATCCCAAGAATCAACTGAGTTATGCTATTCATTTGCCCTATTAGGTCCGAAAATTGACTAATTAAGCAAAATTTTTTAGAAAAACTCAAACACAGCAAATTTCAGCTTGCTATGATGAAAAGTTTCTTCCCAAATTTTTACTTGTAAACAATCGAGTTGGCATTGAAATTGCTAATTGTAATTTTTTTTCGTACAGTTCTCTCTGTCGACGTAAAACAAAAACCCGCCAAAATCGCCCAACCTTCTGAAATTGAATCATGAATAGTCGACAAAAAACAGTTGAATAAAATTATCTTAAGAAAGATAAGAATAATGTTGAATAAATATGTATTAAATATGGCAATGAATTTCCTCTGTTCATTACATCTAGTAAAAATATCGATCGCAATTTTTTTTTCAGCTCTTTTTGTCCCGATATAAGGGTGGTCTTTAAAAAACTATTTTTAAAACACATATTATTCTTTCCGTTTCTGCTTTTTCTTTTGTTTGTCTTTTTTTTAAATTTGCAGCGCATTTTCATTTTGTTTCTGCTTTTTCTTTTGTTTGTGTTTTGTCTCTAGGGGCCACCATACATAAAGCATATCGACAAATTTTTAGCACAAATGGAACGAATTTGCGTACTGGAGAATGATTGGTGTATTTCAGAGTGATACAACAAGAGGATATACATAAAACAAACAACAGAAAGTTTGATACAGCGGGATTATAATAGCTATAACAGAAAACCAGCCAATCAGAGGGAAGCTTTTTTTGCTTCATCTGTGCTGTTCAAATTCCACGAATGATAAAGTTCGAATCCACCTTGAGGTATAAAATATGAGATACCTGAGTGGAAAGTATTGAAAATAAGATTAATTAGTCATAAATTTAAAGATATTTTATGGTAAATTATTACACCAGATTGCCAGTAACTTACTACTAGTTTATGAATTATATTCCCTTGTTTGTCAGGGTGTTTAATTATCATTAAAATCGAACAAAAGAATGTTGATCTACTGCTTAAATTATCAACATTATCAAATGTGAGATATGAATGGAAAACAGATGTGTTAGTTCAAGGAATCGATTTGTGTGTTGCTTTTGGACAGATGACCTCACATTGTCCTCAAGCACCCTCTGACATGATGAAGAATTCACAGTAGATTCTATTATGGTGCCAGCAAAGCAGCCCCAAACCATGACATTTCCACCCTCCCCGCTTCACAGCTGGCATGAGGTTCTTTTGCTCAAAATATGTCTTTAGTTTACACCAAACTGTCCTCTGTTACTATGTCCAAATAATTCAATTTCAGATTCATCTGTCCAAAGCACATTGTTCAAATTGTCCCAGTCTTTGTCTAGGTGGGTCTACGTAGAAACTTAATGTTCTGCACCTCCTATGAATTCTGGCTCTGTATGTTCTATATAATTGAAACTTGCTCTGGTAGTACACTTTGAGTACACACAGAGTGTACTCTCCAAAGCATTTTGGGATACAATCACCAGAGACAGAGATATACGGGGGTGCCGTTCACGGAATTGCACCCCCTATGAATGTTTCAGGAAAATGGAAATCAAATTTAAAATTATTTTTATGTTTTATGGAGTTGTCACGCTCCGTCCGTTCCAGCCTTGTTTGCCCGACGCCGGATAAATCCAGGCACGCTGCGCTAACCGCATCGTGACAGGAGTGACCTACAGTTAAACAGATACAGAAGGCTACTTTATGTCAGTATTCCTTTTTCAAGTAAAGTAAATATCAGTTGCTATACTTGTCAGGTATGTTTTGGTACCAAGTTTGCATCATGATTCGCAGTTAAAATTACAGGTTCAACACCAATGATCTTCAATGCCAAAAAAAATGAATATGTTGCCTCATAGCAACACATGTAACACACTGTACCTACACAGATTATGAATTAGACCTTGCTGATGTCAAGTGGGCATCAAATTGGATATAATGTAGAAACTTAATGTTCTAGTTGTAAGTATGGGCAGATTGGGAAGGTCAGTTAACACTTCAGTGTTTTTGTAATTATCAAATTATTACCAAATTACTATCATTGTGCTATTTTTCTGTGAATGTATATATAATGTGTTATGAATAATACATTTTCAAGTTGAATATTTGTACATGTTATTTTTTTTATTAAACTTTAGAAAGCCCTGCTGGATGTAACATAATTTCAACATTAATTCAGTTGTGAAACAATTATAACCCAATATTAATTCAACATACACTAATTCAACATTAAATCAATGGATAAAGAAGTTGCCAAGCAAGTGCTGAAACAACATTGAATCCTTATCTGAAATGGTTGATTTTTCAATGTTGGATAGATGACCTTTTCAACAAGCAATGTCAATGCTAAATCAACACTGAAGATCAACGTTGTTTCAACCTTTGTCTGATATGGAATCAATGTCATTTTAACATATGTGTGCTATCTGGGCGCCTATTGGCTGAACTGTACGCATATATGTATGTGGATTATGTTTATATTACATTTTGATGTGGGGATCATTTCCAGGTCCCCACAAAGATCTGTGAATGCAATCAACTAAAAATGCCAAAAATCTCTCATTTTGTTTGGTTACTTATGGATATGGTTAGGGCTGGGTAGGGGTTAAGGTTGTCACAGTTGGGATTAGGGTTATAACCATAGAAATAAACAGATGGTCCTCGCAAAAATATGGACACCTACTGTGTGTATGTGTGTGTGTGTGGACTGGCATCCTGGATCAGGTGTACCCCAGCCTTGTGCCCTACATTGTCAGGAATTTCCCCTATGTTTCCCAGTAATCTTCTTTGGTATCCCTGTTTGGATGATGGATGGCATGATAAAGTGAATTTTCAGAGTCCTGCGTGGGTGCGGGTACACAACGGGTGACTCATAAGTTTTCGTGTCATGGGTGAAAAAGATCCTACTATGTAATTTGGGGGTATGGGTGCGGTCGGAAGTGCTGGTGGACCATGGGTCTGAATGGGTACGCTTAAACCCATTAAAAACAGAGGCCTAATTTTTATTTACTCAGGCATAGGCCTACATTTCAAATTAAGTACAATATTTGTTATTGTTGGTGCTGTGTTATCTGTGAGCCAATAATTTTCTTTGTCCAAATGATGTAGTTAACTGATCGGTTCTGTTTCGGGTCCCGGAATCTGAAGCGAGTCGGACCGGATCGGATAACTGATCGAAAGCAGTCTTAGGCAATGCAGGTACTGGTTTACAAAACAGGACCCGTGCAGGACTCTGGGTTGGTTCTTCGACCGACTGCAAACCACTTGCGCTCTTTCTCTGGAATATATGGCTCGTGGTTACGTCACACGTCTCGAACTTACGTCATGCAGGAAGTCTGCATCCTTTACCCGAGTAGTAGTATTGCTAGTGATCACGAAAATGCTGCTAACAAGGTAAATATAATTCGTAGGTATAGAAATATATAGCCAGGTATGACCGTATAAAATGCAGATAAGTACGTGAGATTCATGGCTGTTAGTAAGACCCGCGTTTAAATCGGCATTACGATTTTACAGGGTTGTCAACTTTGGTCTGCTGGCTGGAGTGATATTTTTAATTGTATACAAGTCTGCACAGGCACACGCATTTACATGCTTGAAACACTTTTATTATATTGTAAATAGTCTGTAGGGTTTGCAAACTACCTCAACGATTTTGCTATAGCCACATTTAGGTTTATAATGGAATAATATCGATATGCCGTAAAATATCTCGCGTGAGCGCGTGAACCTGAAAGCGTGAGTGTCACACCAGGGGCGTGAGTCGGCAACCTTGATTTTACATGACAAAATATGCGATAGTATTTCATTGTGATGGATTAATGACAACAGTATGTCGGATAACTAGCGTAGCCGTCCAAAGTAAAAATGTTCAAATGACATGTTTTTGGAACGTGATCAGGTAGAAGATTGGCTTCCATTCATTAATAATCTCCCTCTCCTTTGGACGTGCTTGACGTCCTTCAAGGTTCCCGTTGTTAAGGGCCACCTCCTTCGCTACTAGAGCTATGGCCCTAGGAACCACATCCACTCATGGCATGGCCCCCGATATGGCGGAAGGTAAACCGGACACACATTTTACTAAAGTTTTCTGCCTCTTTTTGGAATTGTGACGGTAGCACGTGTGACGCTATTGTTTTTGCATGAAACGTCTACAGAACATGAACATGAGCATTAGTTCACCTTTGGGAATTATCTCATGCGGATTTGTTTTGGGTTGATTTCCATGACTAAATTGACTGCATCCGATGAATGGTGAGTTTAAGCCTGCCCCCGGGGGGGGATAGTGATCCGGGCAGAGTTGCACTGGAGTGCAGCAGTGTGCTTGGTGTGTCATCAGCACCGAATGTTTTCAGGACACCCACGGGTCTGTTCTTTTGTCTCTGCAGGAAACTCGCATTTGCTCGTCAGCAACGGTGTGTTGGAAAACATGCTCAGTGTGCTCTCCCAGGCCCCGTTAAAAGCTGCCACTGATGCAGTGCCTGACGACTGCATGTTCCTAATGTGCTTGGGCGTGTGGCGCCAGTAAAACAGCTTTTCCACTAGATCAGCCTTCTGTGTCTCTGATTTCCCCTCTACCTGCCCTGTCAGCTGTATAGCTGTATTCTAACTAATTAACAGCAGCACAAATCCAGCCAAAAGTTTCTATCTGCATGCCTGGCTCTTCCTTTATTTATAATTTCTCCAAAAGGTTTCTTACTCTGCTTTTTGCTGCCTGGTTCAGTGTGACCGTTTGTTCCTGTGCTGTTGCTGTTGTTTCCACTGCCCCTAATTCAGGCTGAGGGCCGGGGAAATTTTGACTGATTCAGCTCTGACTGTTTTCCAGTCAGGAACCGTCTGAGGGAGATTGTGGGAGCGTCAACCAACTGGAGGTACAGCCCTGCTCGGCCATTTCTTTCCCCTCCTTTGTCACAGGGCTTGTTAGGCAGCCGGCTCTTTCGACTGCACACTCATTTCTGTTCATGTTCTGTGCAGGGTATCACATTGCCCAGGGTTTACGGTAGTGCTCATTTCGATTCTGAAGAAACACTGTCACCTGGTGGTACTTTATAGGAAGTGTTATATAATTTGGTCTCCTCAACTTTGCTAAAGAGAAGCAGGGTAATTCTAGTTTCATTTTTTCAGTACTTTTCAGTTTTGTTTCCTTTTCCATTTAATTTCAGTTTTATTTTGTGTTTTCGACAAGGGCATCCATGTTAATTCGAATCTCTTTGAAACACGGTTGAATTTTGCTGGGCCATATGTAATTTTGTCAATTTGACGTGTTTATCGAAGCTACACCTACCATTGATTATTTAGTGCAAGAACATCTGGTAAGCCAATATAAGCTTTTAAACTCAAAAATAGGAACCACAAATTTTCATTTCTATAACTTTATTTTACTTCGGTTTTGCAGTTTATTTACATTTCAGTAATTTTTTTTGTCTCACTTTTATTTTCCTTTTAATTATGATTAACGACAAGAATATAGGTGGGGGGAGACAGAAAGCCCCAATTAATATTAGAAGTGGTCACTGTAAGAGGCCTACCCTTTGCAGTCTGTATTTAAATTCTAGGAGTATTAGAAACAAAATTCATGATTTAGAGGACTATAATTACATCAGACATTTATGACATTATAGGAATAACAGAAATATAGATGAATGACAATGATGGAGATTAATATAACATGGATGGTTATTATTCCGTAGAAACCAGATGGCAAGGCAAGAAAGGAGGTCGTGTTATTATTTGGTTATGGATGATTTTAATTGAACTGGGATACAGTGGGACATAATCTCTGGCTCTTCTGTAAATGAACTTGTTCAGGATTGTTTTTTTACAGGGGAAAGTACCTCTTGGGAAGTTCCAGTCTTGTATCCTCTTAGTTGGCACAGAGTTTCAGTTGCTTGGCTGTTTCCCAGCACCAATGTAACCCATATTCATTAGAGGTCCATGCCCTATTGCCTAGGGACCACCAGCAGGCTCTGGCAGAGCGGGCATCCCTGGGCTCCCAGCTGGCCCCCTCACAGGATGCGCTGCCTGTCCGTCGCATGCAGGACAGTTTGGTTGAGGTGCACCTGCCACTGGGCACCGATCCCAGCCTGAGGGAAAAATACCTGACATTTCACGATACCGTCAGGTAAGACCTTGGCTGTTATGATGGCAGCTGTGCCCACAGACACCTACATCCGCGTTCAGAGCTTACGCTGAAGCCCACTGCACTGACCTCACTCCTGTGGCACCCTCCTCCACCCAACAGGTTTGGCCGGATCCTTGAGGACCTGGACAGCTTGGCAGGTACCATGCAGCACTGCCATGAATTCATTTTAACTTTATTTTATTAAGTTAACAGTGGTAGTGTCACGTCCGGTGCGGATGCTGACGGCGAGAGGCAGGCAGAACGACGAGCAGGCAGGAATTCGGGGTGAAAATGGGGTTTATTACGGACGTCCAGGAGACACAGGCACATGACACTACACATAACACTACAATGACTACTCTGGGGAGACGGACTCAGACACAGACTAAATACACAGACTAAATACACAGGACAGGCAAGAACTGATAAACAACAGGTGAGCACAATCAGGGACGAATAGACAACAGGTGGTTTTCATCAGGATCGGACACGAGGTAATGAGGGGGCGTGGCACATGGAAGGAGCGGATGATCGAGGCAGGACGCATCGTTTTTTTTTTTTTTAACTTTACACATTGTTTGAGTACATTTATTTTCTTACTTTACAAATGACTGTTTTGATAAATGTGTTTAGATGTGTTTAGTACAGTATAAGCTCTTCTTGTTTGATCCTGTTCATTTTGTGTTTAAATGCTAAAAAACATATTTAGGTGTATTTTTTTGGGGCCGGAAACATAAGAACTATACAAACAAGAGGAAGCCATTCGGCCCATCAAGCTCGCCTGGGGAGAACTTAATAGCTCAGAGTTGTTAAAATCTTATCTAGCTCTGATTTA
>JAODUD010000082.1:22622523-22639363 GCA_026784285.1 Stomatorhinus walkeri | reverse complement strand
ATTTGTTAAACAGGATCTACCTCTCCTAAATCCATGCTGGCTATCCCTCAAAATGTTATTTGAGTCCAGGTAATCTATCACTTTCTCTTTAATTATAGCCTCCATAACTTTACCAGTTATACAAGTTAGACTGATTGGCCTATAATTTGACAAATTACTTCTATCCCCTTTTTTGAAAATGGGCGTTATGTTGGCATGCTTCCAATCAGAAGGTACCACACCTTCAGAAAAGGATTTTTGAAACGGTGAAGTTAAGGGTCGGCAAATAATATCCCTCATCTCTTTTAACACTATAGGTGAGATGCCATCAGTGCCCTGTGATTTAACCAACCAATGGAACCAATTTATTGGTTTTCCATTATTTCTTATGGGGAAAATTCGATCAGAACTCAACCTTTTTCAGAATTGAACCCAAGTTCTGAACGGATTAAGTTTGAGTTCTGAGGTACCACTGTATAATACTCAGATTAGGGAATAATGCATGTCAGATTCTGGTTCCTGTCATGTAACTCACCAGGGCTGGTCTGCAGTGATCAATTGAGTATCATCCAGACAGTTATTTATGTTGTGTTGATTCAGGCAGCAATGATTCATGGGGAACTGAGGCCTAGACAGAGGCAGCTTGTACGAGGGTGCATCTGTTTTCCTGTTGAGTTCCCCTTGGTCAGCCATCTTACCATCAGCTGCATTACTGTCTGACCCCCTACCCCCTTTGGTTCTCTCTGAACAGTACTGATTTGTTACTCCCACACAAGGAACAAGGCACAGTCAAGGTCGCCACTGTCCATTGTCACCGCCCTAGTGGACAAGATTGGTACTGTATCCAGGCTTTAAAACATTTCTGTTATACCACACATTTCAGTTTCGTGTGAAATGACATTGCTGATTATCCACTTAATTCTCTCGTCATTCAAGATATGAGGAAGAACATCGTCTATCCAGACTGTGACATAAAGTTCACAGGTCATGTGACATGGGTGGGAAAGTCCTCCATTGAAGCCAAGATACATATGTCTCAGGTATCTGTATGTGCTTGCAGTCAAACGGCTGCATGTTAATGCTATATTCTTCTATGAAGCAGAGAATACCTCTTTACCCGTGTGCTGTGAGAGGGACGTTGCTCTTAACGTTTCATGACATACACTTCACTAACAAAGTTCTGCCTGTCCCTGCAGTTCCATGATGGAGCCTACAGTGCTGTCCTGGATGCTACATTTGTCATGGTGGCACGTGATCCGGAAAACAAGAGGTACACCCCAGCCCCCTCCCCTTCATTTGAATGAATGTTACATTTGGACACCCAAAGCACTACCAACAGGGAGCCATTTCAACCACCACCACTGTGTAGCCCCCTCCTGGATGATGCAGCAGCCATTCTGTACCAGCACACATTAGCTATGGCCCTTACTCTTTTGAAAGATGCCCAGGGATCCTTTATTACCTCAGAGAGTGAGAACCTCAGTTTTACATCTTAAAAGGATGGCACCATTTTACAGCACAGTGTCTCCATCACTGCACTGGGATCCACATGGACCACAGGATGCACTAACCAAGCACTTCATCACACCAGCACTTCATCCAGCAGCAACCCAGCTTTCCTAGTTGGTGTCCCATCCAAATACTGGCCAGGCCAAAACCTGCTTAGCTTCAGATCAATAACCTTGTCTGTGCTGCAGATGCTCTGGCTGCTGACATGCTCTCTTGAGTCCTGCCCCTGCTTTTGGATCCCGCACATTTGCACAGTTGGGTCAAATCCACTCTTTTGGGTCCCATCTGCTCGTTTGGATCCTGCCCTTCCATTTGGATCACACTAGTTAGTTTGGGTTTTCCACACAAGCTCATCTGGGTTGCTTTTGCGCGTTTGGGTCCTTCCCGCTCAGTTGGGTCCAGCTCACTCATTAGGTCATTTTCATTCAATTGGGTCTCACTCACTGACATGGTTCTGCCTTTACTTCACTTCAGGGCTGCGTTTGTCAACCCTCTGAAACCTGAGGGGCCGGAGGAAGAGAAGATCTTCCAGGAGGGAGAAGGTGAGGATACCGTGTGGGTGGGAGAGGGCGAGGATCCCGTGCGTGTGCAGGAGAGGGCGAGGACCCCGTGCGTGTGTGCGGGAGAGGGCGAGGACCCCGTGCGTGTGTGCGGGAGAGGGCGAGGACCCCGTGCGTGTTGGAGTTTCCCAGCTGTACTCAGTTTTCCTGCTCCCACAGAGAACAAAAAACGACGTGTGGACCTCAGTACTGCCTCGCTCCTGAAGGTGGCGCCCAAGCTACAGGAGCGAGAGCTCATCCACAGCCTCTTTCTGAACACCCTGGACTCCAAGTGAGTGACACGGCATCTTTCTGTCTCCCTGCAGATCTGCAAGCCTTAAGTAACTGTCCACATATGTATCTATGTGCCATTCTATCTTCTGACTTGTGTGTAGCTGTACCTGATGGTTGGCATTGTGTGAGGGACATTCAATGCATCCCTGGGTCAACAAGGGAGGAACTAGCATTTGCCTTCTTTAACCACTTACATTCTTTATTGTATGGCATCACCACATTTCTTTCATGTTCAAACGGTTTCCTTTCATCAAGTCGGGGGCAGTATTTGGCTCAGCAGAATAACCCTATGTCTGTGAACACTGGTTCAAGCCAGGCCTCAGTAGAATAACCCCATGTCCCTTCAGCAGAATCATTAACCCACAGCTTACCATCATTGTTATTATCATTAATGATGCACTGAAATTTTGGCTACAGAAAATATGCGTCTAAAAAAATCCACTGGTTTGCACTGGGAACACTGGTTTCAGTTAATGCAGTGACGATTGGTAAAAGAGCTGAAACACAAACCCCTCCTTTAGTGACCGAGGGACACGTTGAGATCGGGAAAATTAGGATGTGCCACATGGAAAGTCTCCGGCTTTGTTAAACCGCTCATGGTCTGAGTTGGCTTGGGGGGGGTTCCTGTTGCTTTTCAGGACAGTGAGCTTTCGCAGCCGAATTCTGCCCCCCAGCTCTGTGTGGATGGAGGACGCCAAACTGAAGGGACTAGAGATCTGTCACCCTCAGGTAAGCCATTTGTTGCTGCCTGCAGTTACCTCCAGATGGGTGGTCAGGAGTGAGGTGAGGCTTTACTCAGCCTATCTATCGCAGGAGAGGAATATCTTCAACCGCATCTTCGGTGGCTTCCTGATGAGGAAGGCGTATGAGCTGGGCTGGGCCAATGCCTGCTGCTACGGGTGAGACTAGGATCCAGAATCAGAACCTAGGTGCATGGCCCTCAGCCACCAGGTGGAGACAGTCACATCACCGTGTCTCCCTTGTAGAGGCTGTCGCCCTAATCTGGTCGCGGTTGACGACATCCTATTCCAGAAGCCGGTGGAAATCGGCTCGCTGTTGCTTCTGTCCTCCCAGGTGAGACCAATGCAGAGTGCTTCTTTTTGGACTAGAAAGTGAGTTTTGAACTCAACCTAGGTGTATGTTTGTGTTATAGGTTTGCTACACGGAGGGCAACTTCATCCAGGTCAGAGTTCACACAGAGGTCCTGGACCCTGAGACGCGCCAGCACAACACTACCAATGTATTCCACTTCACCTTCAGCTTCCCACAGGATGTGCGGGCGGTCATCCCCAAGACGTATGGAGGTCAGCCTCTGCTTCCAGTCTCCTCCTCGCAGTGATTCTTCAGCAGCAGCCTTTGATAACCCAGATGAATGTGTTCTGTGCTTTGTCCGTTTCCACAGAGTCTATGCTATATCTGGATGGAAAGCGGCACTTCTCGCAGGAGCACTGAAGTCACCTCTACCTCCATTCAGGCCTGGAGGCACCTCCGTCTTCTGCCACTATAGGCAAACATTTGCATTTACTGCTTATATTTAGAGCTTTATCTTCCACAGTTGGGTGCGGGGGGGGAGGAAGCAGGAAGCGACACTGCTGCTTGGGGACAGTGCCTCTGTTACCCCTTTTCCACTGCATTGGTACTGGGGCTGAAGCTAGGAAACAGCAAGAATGGGCCAGCATTTCCACTGACTAGAAGGCCCAGTGGGAGCCGGGTGGCGCCGATGGCACAAACCCTGCCTACTACACAAGCAACCTTTCACATTGCTAAAAGAGCTTTAATTTGTTCAGCAGCCTACACAATTATGGCACTGGAATGGTACCAGCACCAGTGCAGTGGAAAAGGGGGTTGTCAGAATGATACTCATGAATGTCAAGAGTCCCACCCACCCCAGCTCACACAGAGCATCCATATTCCCAAGATGGTTTACCGATACCACATAAAAGCTGGCAAGAAATTTTATACCTTTTACCATTTTTATTAAATTCATTTTGTTACATTGGTGCCAATGTGTGAACATGTCACAGAAATGTATAGAAAAAAACGTGGACATCTGTCCACAGGGAAGTGCTGATTGTTGAAGCCCTCTCCCCCGCCACAGGCTGTGATAATCCAGGCAGGACTGAGATCTTTAGACTTATTTACTGTCAACTGTTATTCAGTATGTATGAAAGGACAAAAGCAGGTGGACATTGAGGATTTAGTTCAGTTTATCGAAATACTTAAGCTTGCCTGCAGGATCAGGGATTATCTGTAAGAGAGAAAATATCACTGGGGATGTTTTACTGAAGTGTAATGTATACATCCTCATTAAGGTTCCTCCAGTCTGCTGTAGTAGAATTACTGACCTGTTTAAGGCCATATTTTATCATCTTGGAGGTGTTACACTCCTGCTTGGGCCACCAAGCCTTCATTGTTGCATCTGGGTCAATCTGATTGGACTAAGACATGGGAGGGGCCAATTTAAGGACCCACCCACTAACACTCAAATTACTGAGCAGTTTAGCTTTAGCCTGTGGTGGCCCAACAATGCAGCAAGGTCAGGTTATGAAACCGCTTTTCGTTTGGCTGGCTCTGACTGATGGGTGCTCCTGCATCCCAAGGAAGTGAATCATAGTTACCATAGTAACAGGACTCACCGTGTCACTGCCTGGCTTCCAGCCGGCGGGGCAAACTGTAGAGAGACAGGCCCATTTAGAAGACGCGGACTCCCAGAGCCCCACGGACGTATCGGAGGTACAGCTTTAACGAGGAACAGTTAGAATCACAGCTCCTACCCTCTCCGTGCTTGTCCGTGTACTGGAAGGCCTGTACCAGCCGTAGGGTCTCGTCCACGGAGCGGCCCACCGGCAGGTCATTCATGGTGATCTGCCGAAGGATGCCCTTGCCGTCGATGATGAAGAGACCCCTGAGGAAGAGCAAAGGACATCAGGAAAGCCTGCACTAGGGCAGGAGGATGCGTGGGAAACGGACAGAACCTTCTAGCTCACTGCTGGAACGGGTTGGATAGGATCGATGAGTCTTCACTGAAAGCTAAAGCAGCCCCCGTACCTTAGCGTGTGGCCCTGGTCCTCAAGGAAGACCCCATAATCCTTGGCAATCTGGTGGGTGAGGTCAGAGAGCAAGGGGATTTTCATAGATCCCAGTCCTCCCTGCTTCCTGGGTGTGTTGATCCTGTTGGCACGGAAACAAGTGACCTCTTGCTTGGGAACCCAAGCGTTGTTCAACCACAACATTACAGAGTTATGGATGTCACAGCCTTTTACCCTCCGGCTCATGAACAGGAGGAACTGGAGGAGGTATCTATAGGTGTATATCAGGAAGGAGCGCATCTGGGATTTGCAGTTGGTTACCAGGCCAGGTGAGTGAATTGTGAATCCACGGAACACGCCACCACTTCGGCGTTGATGGCACGGAACTCCTGGATGCGGTCACTGAACGCAATGATCTCCGTGGGGCACACGAATGTGCTGCAACACAGGGAAAAGTGTGATCCTTTAGACTGAAGCAAGGCTAATAACATGCCGGATTCTGCCAGGGGCAGCTTTCAGGAGCAATACGTACAAATCCAGCGGGTAGAAAAAGAACACCAGGTATTTCCCTCTGTAGTCGGACAGCTTAAGCTCCTTGAATTCACTGTTGATGACGGCGGTACCTTCCCAGTGAGGGGCCGGCTTGGAGACTGGGGACAAGCAGGGGCGTGGGGTGAAAACTCAAACTATATGGAAAACCAACGAAGTACTTTTTTTTGCAAACAAAAATCAAAACATTCGGTTGAAACATATTAGCTGAGGCCAAGAAATGCCCACTATTCACCAGTATCATAGTGGTAACGCAGAAAAATTTAGCACATAGAGTGGTGATTCAAGCCCCAATTACGCTATCGTGCGCAGATGATGTCTAAAATAATACACTCATGCCTCCATCTCGGCAAAAGTGAATCGTAAAATAACACTCCATACATGTATAATAACAGGAGCTGTAGGGGAGTGGCGGGCGCAGTCTACACCATGACGTGTCCTAACGAAGGCGACGATCCAGGGATCCCGTGTTCCAAACGCACAGCGCATGAAATTACTGCGCTAATTCAACTTAACTTTCTCGAACGCGTATATTCATATTAAACGTACTTGTTCACGATTATTCGAATGGTGATTTGCAGGACATTTGTTTTGATCCCAGGAATGCAAATTACCAATAAACAAAATGGAGAGATGAATCGTTCGTCGGATACATGCAAAAAAAGATAATCCATGTTTAAATAACGACGTTGAAAGCTCATCAAGGTTTCATTTCTGATTGATATGCGTGTCTAATCGCTTACCAATCAGCTGGGCTTGGCAGCAGATGGTCAGGGTAACCTAGCGTTGCGTTATGCTAAGTATTACTCCCATACCTTCAAGCTTTAATAGGCTAGTGCGCAGATGCAATAAACAAATTGATAGATTAACACAAATGCAATTAATGCGGGGCCAAGGAAACTCACTCTTCGCTTTGCTGAGATGCAGAGAGTGATCGGACACCGGCACGCGGAAAGCCTCCCCAGGATAAACGTGTCCGCCCGCGTAGTTGTAACACTCCTGCTCCTTCCTGCCGTTTGATGCCTCCTGAGCAGCAGCGACAAGCTGGAGCAGCAATGAAACTGCGAAAAGCATGCCAGCCGCCTCCAGTAACACTTTACCACAGCGCTGCCCGTCCATCTTTACTCTGCACAGCGTGCACGTCCCACTGCGCAGCGCGCAGAAATACAAACCCGACCCCACCGCCGCACGTGCGCGCGCACGCCATGAGCCCGCTTAAAGGTACAAAAGCTCGAAAAATTCCATGAACAGATATTCCATTCTGCATAAAAAGCGATATACAATGAAACAAAAAATATAATAAAAAGTAAAGAAATATAAAATGTACGCCCTCATATTTCAGGATAAATGCATATCTCATGGCCGAAGATTTAGAGAGAGGGTGTGTTCTCCCCAGTAGTATATAGTAGAGGTAAATTATAATTTATTTGATGCGAGATAAAACTTTATCAAAGACACCCACACATGGTTAAATATCTGCTTCCCAATGTAAGGCAAAGACAATTGTCAGCAGAGTTGCGCAAGAGAGTTTATTGCTTTATCATAAGGGTAGCAACCAAGTAGTGGCAGAAGTGGACAGCTAACTGGTTCTAATGTAACAGATAGGGTTCTGTTTTATTCTCGGGTATTTGAGCTTGTTTGTCTTGGGAGGCACCGAGGTGGAATAACTTAATTATGCAGATATGAATTTGAAGTGAGTAAAACACTCACTTTGGAACAACATTCATTGAACAATTTGCAAAGGATAATGTCAATCTCCAATGTTGATTTATGATTATGAATTTTGTTTCATATGAAAACGAGTACATAATCGTTACAGTTGTAACTCGTGACAGACTCAGGTGTTCATGTTGCTTTTAGGACACGGGTGATAAACTCCTTGTGCAGTTCTCGTCGTCCACCCAGTAAAGTACGGAAATGCAGCATTTAAGAGTTTATATCTGCGAAAGCCGCTGGAGAGCCATTTGTTGCTTGAGTTGGCAGTAGTACTCAAAATTTGTTTGCCATTGTTACAAACGTACTGAGGCCAACAACAATGTATGTAGCTCTGATATATATTTAAATACATAACTGTTTTCAAATAAAGAAAGCTTTCTTGTTTTTACCTCGCCAGGTACGGCAGATTGAGTGAACACCATCGGGACAAATTGTATGAATTCTCTAAAAAAATCCGCTGCAGGGTGACATTTAAGTTTTGAGAATGACACAAATATTGATTTTCACAAAGTCTTCTGCCTCAGTTTTTACGATGGCAATTTGCATATACTCCTGAATGTTCTGAAGAGTGATCAGATGAATTTGTCATGAAAATGAACTTAATCGCAAAATACCCATTTCCACTGTATTTCAGCATTGCCTCAAAAGGACCTACTGACATCATTTCAGTGATTCTCTCATTAACAAAAATGAGAGACTGTCATGCTGATTGATTTAGAATAGCAGACTGCATGGATGCTTTAAAAGGAGGGCGGTTCTTCCAATGTTAACCATGGCTGTCTGCAAGGAAACACATGCAGTTATCATTGCTTTGCACAAAACGGACTTCACAGGTAAGGATATTGCTGCTAGTAAGATTGCACCTGAATCAGCCATTCATTCGATCATCAAGAACTTCAAGGAGAGAGGTTCAATTGTTGTGAAGAAGGGATTAGGACACACAAGAAAGTCCAACAAACATCAGGACTAACTCCTAAATTTGATTCAGGTGTGGGACCGGGGCATCACCAATGCAGGGCTTGCTCAGGAATGGCAGCAGGCAGGTGTGAGTGCATCTGCATGCACAGTGAGGCATAAGAACATAAGAAATTTACAAACGAGAGGAGACCATTTGGCCCATCAAGCTCGTTTGGGAAGAACTTAACTAATAGCTTAAAGTTTTTAAAATCCTATCTAGCTCTGATTTGAATGAACCCAGGGTTTTAACTTTCCGTACATGAGCAGGAAGACTATTCCTTACTCTAACTAGACGCCGTCCATTTTAGTCCATATGCTTTGCTAATTTCCACTTATGGCCACAAGTTCTAGTATTTGAACTAATGCTGAAGTATGCTTGAACTAATGCTATCGGACCATTCAGACATTGAGGAGAATGGAGCTCAAGGCAGACCAGCTACAAGCAGATAATCATCAGGGGCTTCTGTCACCTGTATGATGGCCTGGTCAGAGCAGATGTGGGGACATGTGACAGGGGCATACATACAGGCTCATGGTGGGGAGACCTGACAGGAAGCATGTGCTGTGGGCATCGAGGCAGGCATCAAGCCCACATACCACCTGTTCACCGCGTACCGGGCTCACGGCTTCACCTTCACGCGGGGTGTTCCCATGGGGGCAATCCTGGCTGAACTCACAGGTGCATATCATATGAGGATGGGGGTGCCACTGTATGCAGATTAAAGGGCTCATGCTAGTCTCCTCTCACAGGGAGGATGGGGGCATGACCAAGGGCAAGGGTGGCTCCATGCACATATATGCCAAGAACTTCTATGGAGGGAATGGCATTATGGGCACTCAGGTACTACATGACCCTCTAAATGTTTGACACACCGCTGCTGCACCCCAGCTCCTATTCCCCGCTCTCCTGACCCGGCTTTATGCTGGCCCTTTTGCCCCCTTCCCCTGACATGGGACTGATCTTTGAAGCATACAACATGGGAGCACTGTGGAAGCTGCCTTGCATCTTTATCTGCGAGAACAACAAGTATGGCATGGGCACCTGGGTGGAGCACACGATTGCCAGCACCGACTACTACCGAAGGGGCAACTTCATTCCTGGCATGCGGGAAGGGGGCACCATCCAACCAGGTGGCCCTTTGTAGCCCCTTAGACAAACCAATAATGATAGGTGCCACCCGCCTTGGACAGCATGGATGTACCGAGTGTGAGGGGGGACAGGTTCACTGACAACTTCTGCAGGGCTGGGAAGGTGAGTCTTGTTAGCCTTATTTACACCAACACGGTGCTGGTGCTAGACTTTTTCCCAATCACTGGTTCCACGCATTTCCATTGCAAAAAAAAAAATGGCTCCAGCTTGACACCACAGAAAAGCTGGGTTCAGAATGAGGTATCTGGTACCAGCCCCTGGAGCTGGCTTAAGTCCCTCAGCTAGTCGACCAATGGGAAAACGCATCATCACATGGCCCCCTAGTGCCCCTCCCACCGGGAGATGGAGCCTCAGCAGCTGCTCTCTGTTGCTGCCCACTGGCTAGGCCTGGCATCATGGAATCATTACCTGCAGCTGAGCTCCCCCTGCAGGCCTCCTTAGGTAGTGCTCTTGGGTGTCTTCCCTGCTTCTGCCTTTAGGGTGTCCCTTCCCTATTTTGGGTAGTGTACTGTGACTCAGCACTTCCTGTGGCATGGAGGGGCAGGGTGAGCCAACCCGACTCTGGCTACAAGTTGCTAGGTCATTGGTGATGGAGGTCTCTCCCTTGTTTAATGTAACTGGACGGACCTTCCTATAGACTGTGCTGTTCTCACGGTGGCTGCCAAAATACCTGCCACTCTTAAGGATGCAGCAATACAAGGCATCATAATAAATGATGTCATCACTCTGCATGTGTTTCTGTTTATTTATTATACTATGCCTAAATGATAGTGGCTTAGGGCTCTTTCCAGTTCTGTTCAAACTACTAAAATGGGTCTTGTCACCATTATGTTCTTCGCAGGGACATTTCCAAGATGTCCACTAGAAGGAGCCCTTCTCCAGGGAATATGCAGTCCAGCCTGAAGTGGAGCTGTTCTGAGCTCCTGCACCGTTTCCCGGCCTCACACATTACGAGTTACAGGGCGTGAGACTTATTTGGGAGAGTATAAAAACATAAATAAAGGTTTTGTCAAAACATGTTTATCGGCTTTTGTAATAATACATAAAGATAAAATGTATTAATCAGACCCTAATTGTTTGCGCCCATAGACTCCAGGATGGGCTACAGACCCGCCCCGGACCATGAACAGGATAGTAGCATACAATAGTAGCATAGTTCTAAGTGCACAACCTAATGTTTTAAGTGCACAACCAACAGTGGTAGATAGAGAAAAACAACATGAAAAACAAAAATGATATCTGCGCGAGTCATTGGCGGTTATCTCTTTACGATCGGCCTTGAGCGCATGTTTGAGTGACTTGCTGTGAGCTGCCTGGCTTCCTGCTTGCCGTGTGCGGCGTGGGAGCCTGTGCGGCAGCTGCATGCCACTAGCCCTCCGCTTTGGTTCAAACCGGAGCCCAACTGTGAAATTTGTCGTCGGCCCAGTGGATGATGTGAGCCGCGCAGTAGACGTGTTGGATGCCGCATTGAGTGCATCAGTAAGGAGCTACAAAATCTTGGTCTAGATGTTTACATGAGAACGTTCACAGAAATTTACAAAAGAGAGGAGGCCATTTGGCCCATCAAGCTCATTTGGGGAGAACTTAACTAATAGCTCAGAGTTGTTATAATCTTATCTAGCTCTGATTTAAAGGAAAACCTGGACCTGAACTATCCACCTCTTATTAGACTTATTTGGTGTAAAGTCTTTATAGAATTACAGTATCTCCCTTTATATTTTTTATAATAGTTTTCTGTGCTTTAAGAGTCCATTTCGTCGATGGATTATCGATAATGTTTATGTAGCTGTATAGGTCGTTATCTGCTTAAAATGACCTGTATGGGTGAGAAGACTTTTTTTCTTCAGTGTTTTTCCATATGATGGGTTGCATCAACATATCATAGCTCTAATCTGTGGTGCAATATCAGTCTCTGAAAGAAGACAAGTCCCATCCTACTTTTTTTTTTTAATTTAAGTGCATAGTTTTGAGATTTTTGAGTCCTGGGTCTTTTACCTTGCCATATATACCTTGATGACATTTTGTCCCTTTTATTGAATTGGTTTTGGGCAGTCCCTGTTGGTAGGGTCTGAAATAGATACAGTAATCTGGGCAATATAATCATTTTAATGGGTTCAATCTTTGAGCTGAGACTAATAACAGAATTAACTTCGATCTTGCTATGTCTTCCTTAATTTTCGCATGTATAGACAGATAATTGCTTTCTGATAGTTTTGCGAAATCCTTTGGCATGTTCATGTCCAAATACTTGCCATGCCAAGGAATACCTGCTTATAATTTTTTAAGGTGGGTCATAGTAATATAAATATAATTTGGTTTACCTATGTTAATCAACATGTTAATGTTTGTCGTAGATAAATCAAGCTATTGTCTGTGTCAGAGGCCAATTAATGCTCTGTCTCTTTAATGGTAATTCCCTTGACATCTTCATTTTGTCTGATGTGTTGAGCTAGTTGTTCCAAATATAATGCAAACAGTAGCGCCATCCATGGTCCACCCTGTGTCTTGCGCCTAGATAATATGGGGTGACAGTGGCGGTTTATAGCTGTAAGTACATCTGAAGAATCCTGTGAATCTCCACACCACCTATTGTCTGGATGAGTCCCTGCTCTTCCTCTGCAATGATGCAATAGACAATTAATAATGAATGACCTTAATAAGGAGGGATACGGATATTTGTAGGGAAAAGAGAGAATGAGCTGTGAGTGAAACGGGGCTAATCTGGAGACCTTTCTGGAATGCTGAGCTATCCTACTGTCACATAAAATAGGTTTATTTTTGACATGAAGGCATTTCTTATGAACACTGTGCAGCCATCCATCCACCCCCAGGCGGACGGAGAGCTCAACAAAGCCACTGTTCACTGCTGGCTCAAATACTGAATGTACCGAGCAAAGTGACCATGCAGGGAAGGGACCGCTGCCCTGTACTGAAAAAGGATGTGGGGGTGGTACTTACACAGCATGTGTGGGGAGCCTTATAGACAATATGTGTTACAATTCCAGTGTTGGGTATATGTCGCCTGGTTCCATGCTGCTTTCGGATAAGGGTGGAGCAGAGGTGGTAACCGACTGTTTTTGACTTGATTTTTTTCCTCAAAGGTGCTTCTAATAACAGCACACTGCTGTGAATGTCCTCAGAAATACCAGTCAGTGTGGGCCAAACTGGTCCAGCTAAAGAAGGTGACTATTCCCCTGATACCCAACATCACCACAATAGCATGGGGAGTGAGTGAGGTAGCAGTGATGCTCCTGTCTTTTTCTGGTATTATTTGTAGATTTTATAGTAGGCCTATTACATGCTTGTATCAATGTGAATTTCCCTCCCTGCAGAAATGAACAGGCCGCCACTTAACCACAAGTATGATAAGCATTTACACTGTAATCGAGGTGGAGACTGAATGCAAAACAGCAGCTCTTGAAAAGCTCGACGCAGGTAGTGACGGAAACATTTTCACACGCCACTTATTTAACTATGGAGCGCGGAATGTGCCGCCCAGCGCATGGCCGCGGCTCACCTGTACCGGCTGGCCGGCAGGTCTATCCGGAGCTCCTCCCGCGCCCTATTACGCAGCGGCCGCTTTCTGACACACAGGTAAGACGAGCCGCGGCGCCATGTTGAGGGAGACGGAAGTGAGAGAGTGCGGTGGGGAGCCGGCAGCAGGAGAGCGCAGAGGAAAAGAGGCGGCGGAGGAGGAGGAGCAGCCAAGCGGCCGGGGCTCAGCGGCTCTTTAATCGAGATGACCGCTGCGTGTTAGTGTCCGCGAAGTGCTGTCCCCTGGCGTAGCGCTCCGCACTTTGTCTGCTGTTCACCCCCCCCCCCCTGGGAGAATCGCCAGTACGGAGCCGAACTGAGGAGGAGCGGCGGAGCGAAGAAGATGCCTCTGCCACAGCTGGCCGACCCGTGGCAGAAGATGGCAGTGCGGGACGCGGGGGCGGAGGTAAGCCCGGCTGGGACGGGGTTCGCTTCATGCACATCGAGTTAGAAAATAAGTGTAACTTCTGGTGTGCCGGAAGCTCGGAGCTATTTGGCGTCAGGAAAGTTTTGTTTATGCATAAGTGCTGAACTTTGGGGGGTTTACAGCCTGGCCCTGTGGAGGTACGTCCCGGGACGCACTGCCGGCGGCCCTTGGGCTGTGCCCGGACACTAATGTAACTTTCCTGCATTCCTGTAACTCTCGCATTAATGTCACTTTCTCTCATCAATGCAATTTTCCTGCATTAATGTAACTCTCTCGCATTGATGTCACTTACTCCGTGGGAGCCCGACGCCGTGTCACTTAGGGTCACTTCTTTCCATTTTCGTACCGTCCGGACACGGGGTGCGCTTTCCCTGGCCACCCCCCCGTCCTTAAACGCCTAAAACAGTGAAACAATGACAGCTTTAAGTCTGCTGGCACATTATGGCAGGAAGAGCGGCGTTTTCACTCGCCATAGCGGCTCATTCCGGTTGCGCCGCTGCTTATCCTGCGCTGTCTCGTGTTTCTGATCAGAACCAGAAACTGTTCAAATCTGATGTGATAAGGCTATATATTCAAGCAGAATCATTCGTGTTTTCTACTATATTTCCCCATGGACTTAAACGATGGGATGTGATACATCCCATAGAACAGGGAAACGCCTAGTTCAGCACGAAAGTTAAAAGTCGTTTACTGCGGACATTAAGCGTCACATTTCGGGCGGCTTCTGCTCTGCTAAGCTGGGACCTTCCCCATCTCCACGCGGCGGGTCCGGCCGGTTCCGCTGGTTCTACCGCCGAGTTCGGAAGGAAACCGTTAGGCAGTTTCTAGGGCAAGACGACGAAGGGGAACTGAACTTAATTATGAGGATGTCATTTCTCCATACGAGTTAATGATTTTAAATTGAATTTAAATGGCTTAATTTGTGAGCGGTCCGTTTTAAGCCGGCTTGTTCCAGAAATATATCAAACTATATATAACTGTTAGATTAAATATTACTAAGAAGGTAAATTTAAATCTGCCTATGGGATATATTAACGGATGTGTTCTGCACAATCCATCTGGAAGGGCTGGCGATACCCGCGGGGGGAGGGGGCACCAAGCAAGGGGTGGGCTGGGGCAGGAAGGACTTTGGACCCCTGTCACACCTCAGGGTAACTGTGCTTATTACCAGAAAGAAACTAGACTGATAACAGCCCAATCATGTGACCTCTGGCTCTTTGCGGGGCAGACAGTCACACTCACTGCAGCGCCTCCTCCTGGTGCTTTATGGGACAGTAAATGGGACATACAGTTTCAGATTGTGATCTGGCTGCTTTTTGACATTCTACATGACATTCTAGATGTGACATCTTATAATGGGCGAAGTTATTCTCACTCCAAAGCCCCAAATTCATCCCCACGTGCAGTGTGTCACCCCCCCTCCCCCCTCCCTTTGTTGCCGTGACCCTGATCCAAGCACAGCTGCAAGTGTTTTGACCACTTTAGAGATCTGAGCTGCCCTCGTCACAACATGGCCGATGCACCTCAGTCTCCCTGGGTGGCGCATCGTACTGACCCAGGACTATTCTCGTAGGACCCCCCCCACGCCGCAGATGAGTCCACCGGGGATGAAGATGGCATATGTGAGGTAAGTCTTCTCAGCAGAACCCCGCCTGCCTTGTTCTGCCCACTTCCCCTTCATGGTCTTCACTCCACTCCACCCGTGTTCTCACTTTGCAGCTGTGTGTCTGTGTGAGTGCTGGATTGTGGTTTCTTGAATTTGATGGTAGAGAATTTAGAAGAGGAACCAAAAAGCAACCTTTTCCCTGTTTTAATCTGTGCTCCGCTTTCCGTGTGTGTGTGTGTTTGAGCACTCACACATGAAGAACACACACCTGTGAGGATCACGCAAATAAAAAAACGGCTGTCTGGTACCAGGCCTCCAGTTAGGGTTAGCGAGCTGCAGTGACAGGGGGGTCCTGCAGAGGGCGCAGTGATGTTGGCAGCATGACAGGTTGACTTGGGGGGGGGGTGGTCTTTTTGGTGCTGCTGTTTTTCACATGTTTAGGGGTATTTTTATGTTAATTAGGTTACTTGGCTTTTATCGGTTTCTTGGGTTGGGTGTTTTGCGAAAGCTATCTGGTGCATCTGTGAAATATGGAGGGAAGGGCTAAATGTCATAGATTTTTTAAATGGGTGTAAAACGGAATGCTTCTGCTAGTCCGCCTGTCTGCATCGTCCTTTCTCCTTTGCTATCCTGTCTGTCTGTCTGATTTAACTATCTGGTTCCATTGGCTTCCCTGTCAGTCTTTCCCCCCTTAAAAGCAGGTTCATACTTTTCTGCACAAGTACTAGTGGATGTGTCCACCTGAACGTTTATGATGCATTTGAGGCCATTGTGCGCCTCTGTAATAAAAGCGTTACATACATGCACTTACAAATTTTTCTCGAATTGAAAATCTCACGCCAGCCAGCTGACCAAAGTTGGCAACCTTATGAGTTGGCTCTCTGAATTTGTAAAACAAATGGACACAAACCTCACTGCTGTGGGACTTGTGCAAAGAATATCAGAATAATCATTTATATTACTCTTTTGCTCCCTTTGCTATCCTGCCTGTCACCTCCCCCCCCCCTCTAACTCTCTGGTTTCCTCTGCTACCCTGTCAGTCTCTCCCCCTTCATAACAGGACAACTTTCTGATCCTAGATCAGCATTTTGGAACTGACTATAGCTAATACTGCCAATAGTGCCGGTGCCGCTAATGACAGCCCAGCCTGTCTGCCTGCTGGTCCCCTCAGCAGCAGATGCTCACAGCTCAAATTCTCCAGTACAGTGTCCCAGAGTCAGAGTGTTGTGTAAACTGGGGCTTTTTGGAGATCCCCAGCTATTATGATCCTGTCCAGTGTAGTTCTTTTGCAGTGGCCCCCTGCAGGTGTGGTTGGTTTATCATAGCTGGATGAGTAAATAGAAGCATGGAGCTTGTGCTTAGATGGGAGAGTGAAGCCTGGTGTTTTCACCCTCAGGGATGATTATAATTAATGGCTTGCTGGGTTGATGGTGCTGTCTTCACCCAGAAATTAATGATAATTTCGTGTGGTTAATCAATGTACTGGCAAGGTCTCACAGTGAGGCAGGGGGGTTCTGTTGGGGCCCAGAGTATCACAGTGAGGGGGGGGTG
>JAODUD010000082.1:22599759-22611369 GCA_026784285.1 Stomatorhinus walkeri | reverse complement strand
GTCTCTCTCACTGTATCCACCTGGTTAACCGGGTGGCCTCTCTCACTGTATCCGCCATGTCGGCTGGACGGTCTCTCTCACTTTATCCACCTGGTTAACCGGATGGCCTCTTCCACTGTATCCACTGTGTCAGCTGGACAGTCTCTCTCGCTGTATACACTGGGTCTCCAGTCTCTGTCACTGTATCGATCTGATCAGCTGGAAGGTCTCTCTTGATGTATCCGCCACGTTGGCTGGGTGGTTTCTCTCACTGTACGCACCTCATTGGCTGAATGTTCTCTCTCACTGTATTCGCCGCATCAGCTGGACAATGTCTCTCACTGTAGCTGTCTGTCTCTATGTCTGAAGAGCCAAGCTGGGAATGCCACAGTTCCTGAGCTTGGAGGCACAGAGTCTGCTGAGAAATCTTTTTAAACGCAACCCAGCCAACAGACTAGGTAAGCAGGGAGGCCTGGCCCAGCCACTGGTTTTTACCCATTGTGTGTGTGATTATGCAGATATGTGGACAGAAGAGCTGTATAATTAAATGCCATGGTGTCTTTTTACAGGAGCTGGTCCAGATGGAGTTGAGGAGATCAAGAGGCACCCATTCTACTCCAGCATAGACTGGAATGTAAGAGTGTGTGTGTGCGTTAGCTTCATATTACATTGTGGGGACCAGAAGTGCCCCATACTGTAATACAAACTTATTTTGACTATTTTTCAGGTCCCCACAAAGACCCGTGGATGAAATAAAAAAAACTGAAAATGCCAAAAGACATGTGTTTCATTTGGTCGCTTGTGGTTAAGATTAAGGCTGGGTAGGGGTTATGGTCGTTACAAACCTGTGTGTGTGTGCACGTATGTGTGTATGTGTTGTTGTTACTCTACCATGAAGCAGCTACTTTTATTAGTGGTGTGCTTCAAGGCTGTTTGTGTTGGCACCTTGCTACCTCTGGATTTCTGATTACAGAAATTATTCAGGAGAGAGATCTACCCCCCATTCAAACCAGTGACTACTAGACCGGATGACACCTTCTACTTCGATCCGGAGTTCACCACAAAAACTCCCAAAGGTCTGGGTCTCCAGTATAATAAATAACGTAACACATTAAGGTCACGCTTTACAAAGATTGTCTGGAGGTTGCCACTGGGGGCATTGCCTGTAAGGACACTGTTTGTGGTGGCTGTTCCAGACTCTCCAGGGGTGCCCCCCAGTGCCAACGCCCACCAGCTGTTCCGTGGGTTCAGCTTTGTGGCCATGAGCCCTGAGGAGGAGAGTGACCCACTGGCAGGTGTTGGCGTGTCCTCTATTGTACAGGTACACACACTGATATTCATGTATGGTGTTGTGGGGGCAGTCACAAGGGGGTGCTCTTCGTACTGAATCTACTCCGTATCCTCCCTACAGCAGCTTCACAGGCCCACAGTGCAGTTTTCTGACGTGTATGAAATGAAAGAAGACATCGGAGTGGGCTCATACTCCATCTGCAAGCGTTGCATCCACAAAAGCTCTAACATGGAGTTCGCTGTCAAGGTGACAACAACAGTGCATGAATGCCAGTGCTGGATGAGGTGATGGGCCATGGCCCTGCACCCAGCCCTCAGACTCAGAGATGCCCAGGCCTTACCCAGCAGTCCATACTCTTGGGGGTATTCTGGGGGACTGGGTTGCTCCTGGATCCATACTCCTCTCCCAGGCCATTTGAGTAGATCTCTATTTATTCTCAGATCATCAACAAGGCTAAGAGGGACCCCACAGAGGAAGTGGAGATCTTGCTGAGATATGGACAACACCCCAACATCATCACCCTGAAGGAGGTGAGTTGAAGCACTTGTAGGCAGGCCCAGTCTAGGAGTTACCTATAATTACAGACATACTCATATGAGGTTCAGTGAGGGAAACGGACAAATGGTGACGGCCTCCACCTCTGCTTGTGTGTGGCTGTATGTGCAGGTTTATGATGACGGCCGCTCCGTGTACCTGGTAACGGAGCTGATGAAAGGGGGAGAACTGCTGGACAAGATTCTCCGGCAGAAGTTTTTCTCTGAGCGAGAGGCCAGCGCCGTTCTCTACACCATCAGCAAAACCGTGGAGTACCTGCATGCACAAGGAGTAAGAGAATTGCGTTTCCCAGAATGTTTTTTAAGGTGATGAATAATGACTCCTTAGTATACCTTTGTATAACGCTGCCTCCATGTGGCCAGGTGGTCCACAGAGACCTGAAGCCCAGTAACATCCTCTACGTGGATGAGTCCGGGAATCCCGAGTCCATCCGCATCTGTGACTTTGGCTTCGCCAAGCAGCTGCGTGCCGAGAACGGGCTGCTGATGACCCCCTGCTATACTGCCAACTTTGTGGCTCCTGAGGTTCCAGTAGCTCCTCCCACCTTAATCCAATTTGGTGAACAGGAAAGTGTTCTGTTACTTAGGCAGGTGTCTGTGTCGCCCTCTACAGGTGCTGAAGAAGCAGGGTTATGATGCTGCCTGTGATATCTGGAGTCTGGGTGTGCTCCTCTACACCATGCTGACTGGGTAGGGGGACCTGAGGGTGTAGGTACCCCACACTGACTAGGGGAGGGGGGCCTGAAGGTGTAGGTGTCCCATGCTGACTGGGGTGGGGACCTGAGGGTGAAGGTACACCATGGTGACAATGTGGGGTTAACGAACTGTCCAGTGGGTTTGAAATGGGTTCTGTCCACAAAGGTTCACACCTTTCGCAAATGGCCCTGATGATACTCCAGAAGAAATTCTAGCCCGGATCGGCAGTGGGAAGTTCTCCCTAAGCGGAGGCTACTGGACCTCAGTCTCTGCAGAGGCCAAGGTGGGTTTGGCTCCGACCAGAAACGGCACCCCCCGGTGTCCATGCTACTGCATGACAGGGAAAGGACACCTTCCCCCTTCTAACTGTGACCCCCCTCGCTAACCCAGGACCTGGTGTGGAAGATGCTGCATGTGGACCCTCACCAGAGGTTGACGGCAGCCCAGGTCCTCAGACACCCCTGGATTGTGCAGAAAGACCAGCTGCCCAAGTACCAGCTTAGGAGACAGGATGCCCCACACCTCGTCAAGGTAAGGCTAGGTGGGGGCCGTGTGTGTGGGTATGGTAGCATCATTGCCCTGGTGACTGATGACTGATGGTGGTCCTGTCCCTCAGGGAGCGATGGCTGCGACATACTCAGCTCTGAACAGAAACGTGTCTCCGGTGCTGGAGCCTGTAGGCTCGTCGTCGATCGCTCAGCGTCGGGGCATCAAGAAACTGACCTCCACTGCCCTGTGAGCCCTGACCTCCACGTGGCACAGACGCCCAGTGTGACCCAGCCAGCCACCCTATAGGGACCCGAACACCGAACGAGTAGCAGAGCTTGGACCTGTAGTGTTACACCATCACACCTCCTGGCCAAGAGAACAGATGGCCTTGTACAATCGTTTTTTTCATCCAAGCAGGAGAAGCTAGGAAACTGAAATTCTGCACAAGTATTTTTATTTTGAATAATTAGAGATACTTAAGCAAAAGAAATTGAAGTGGGTGAGAATGACTTCTGTGTCTTGTAAAAGTCTATTAGTCATTAACATGAGTGGAGGGCTACTGCAAAGGTGAGAGAGCCACACAGCTGGGATCCTCACAGATACAGAAAAGTTTGCCTCTATCTAGTGGGAAAATGACAGAGGTGGCCAGGCCAGAACTGGTCTGGCAGCTCTCTGTTGTATACCCCATCCAGCCACCAGAGCTGGCACATCTCTTCTGATTTTATTTTTTTACACATCTGTTCAAGGTTGCCGCAGGGCATTTTATTGTGAAAAAAGGACCATGTGACTGTGTCCTTTTGGACATCTCCTATTACCCTCCTAGCAGAGGGTGTCGCAATCCTTCCTGTGTAGTCTTTACCTGTCTCCGCACACATGAAAATAGCCTCATTTATGGCTCTGCATCCGCAACTAAGTTCTGGTCTCTGTGTTTTCACATTTTAACTGACTTCTCTCATATTTCGCTCTCTACGTCGGATCAGAAGATGTACATCACGGCCTGCAGCAGGGGGGGCGTTCTGGACCTGAGTGCATCTCAGCCTTTCATGCCCAGTTCTTCGTTCTGGTGGCTGCATCAAACATTATTTTGTAGTATTAATGGCTCTGCAGATCTCAGGTTTACACAGATATGATGACAGTGACACCTGGTGGTATATATATACAATGAACTGGTGGTTCAGTGCCACACTGATGGTCCATGGATGCCAACCCGTATTATTACTACTGAATGACCGGTGAATGAAAGTGAGAACTTTTAGCAAAAGCGGGAATCCATTAGTGGGTGAACTGCCTATGTGGATATAGCTGTCTTTCAAAACAATGCAAAAAAACAATATCTGCATTGCAGATGCAGTTATATATGACATACAAGGACATTAATAAAGATGAAATAAAAGTATATATTTACATATTGGAGCATTCATGTTTCAATTCAATGCCTCTGCATCGCAGGAATTACCAGTGGCAGTTGGATTGCTTTTATAGCGTGAACACTGGCGATTAAACATTGACATCTTAGGTGTTAGTTAATTAAAACAGACAAGAATGGGTGAATTCTTGAATTCAGATGACCACTGCATGTACATCTGTGGGCAGGAATCCCTGAGAAGAAGAAATGGAGTACCTATGATACTCAAGCCAATAATAAGAAAAGCACTGCTGGGGTATGATCTCAAAAATGACAGACTGATCTCCTTTCGAATACAAGGCAAGCCAATCAATATCTCAATAATGCAAATCTATGCCCCAACCACTGAGGCTGAAGAGACTGAAATTGAAAAAATTTATGAAAACCTAAAAGATCTAGAACTAATACCAAATTTTTCACTTTCATCTTAGGCGACTGGAATGCTAAAGTAGGACCTCAAAAGGTAACTGGAATAACTGGTAAATATGGCCTTGGAGCACAAAATGAAGCAGGGCATAGACCAATAGAGTTTTGTCCAGAAAACTCACTAGTCATAACAAACACTTTTTCAGCAGCTCAAAAGGCAATTCTATACACGGACATCACCCAACAGCCAATATTGTAATCAGATGGAGTATATACTCTGCAGCAAAAGAAACTGAAAAGGAAGGGAAAGCCTCTATACCATACAGATATGATCTAAGTAATTTTCCTTATGAAGTGAAAGAAATTCAAGGGATTACATCAGATAAGAGTACCTGAAGAACTATGAATAGAGGTTTATAACACTACAGAGGCAGCAACAAAACACATTCCCAAGAAAATGAAAAACATGAAAGCGAAATGGAAGGCTTTACAAATAGCTGTGGAAAGAAGCAGAATGCAGGGATGAAAGGGAATGATACACCCAATTGAATGCAGATTTCCAGAGAAGAGCAAGGAAAGACAATGAGGAGTTCTTAGATGTAAATGAATATCAATGCAAAGAAATAGAAGACAATAACATTGGAAAAACAAATGTTCTTTTTAAGAAAATCAGACTTATCAAAGGAACCTTCCAGGCCGAAATGGGCATGATAAAAGGCAACAGATGGTATGGACCTAACACAAGAAGAAGAGATGGCAAGAATATACAGAAGAATTATGCAAGAAAGATCTGAACATATTCAATAACAACAATGGTAGAGACACTGATTTAGAGCCAGACATCCTGCAGAATGAAGTCAATAAGGCCTTAGAAAGCATTGGTAACAATAAGGCTAGTGGAGTTGATGGAATCCCAGTTGAATTATTCAAAATCCTAAAAGATGCTGCTGTTAAAGTATTCCACTCAATATGAAAAACTCAGCAAATATGAAAAAACACTAGATTGGAAAATATCAGTTTATATTTCAAAGAAGGGGAGTGCTAAAGAATGTTCAAAGTACCAAACTACTGCACTCATCTCACATGCTAGCACAGTTATGCTCAAAATTCTGCAAGCTAGGCTCCAGTAATATATAGACAGAGAACTACCAGAAGTAAAAGATGGCTTTATAAGAAGCAGGGGAACTAGATATCAAATCACCAACAATCGTTGGTTCACGGAGAAAGCAAGGAATTTTGTAGGAAAATGCCTACAAAGCCTTTGATTGTGTGGATCACAAAAAATTGTGGGAAGTTCTTAAAGAAAAGGGAGTCTCAGATAATCTTATCTCTCCCTTAAGGAACCTGTATGCAAGTCAAGAAGCAACAGTCACATTCGAGTATGGAACAACAGAGTGGTTTAAGACTGGGAAAGGAGTTTGACAAGGTTGTATACCATCACCCTATTTATTAAGCACGTATGCAGAATTCATCATGTGCAATGCTAGACTGGACGAATGAAAAGCTGGAATTAAAATTGCTGGGAGAAATATTAGCAACCTCAGATATGCAGACGATGTCACTCTTATGGCAGAAAGTGAAGGAGAGTTGAAGAGCCTCTTGCTGAACACCATATTAAAAAGCAAAGACATTACCCTGACAACCAACGTCCGTATTGTCAAAGCTATGGTTTTTTATCAGTAGTAATGTATGGCTGTCAGAGTTGGAAAATGAGAAAGGCTGAGTGCCGAAGATTTGATTCCTTTGAGCTATGGTGCTGGAGAAGACTTTTGAGAGGCTCTTGGATTGCAAAGAAATCAAACAAATCTATACTAAAAGAAGTCAGTCCTGATTGTTCAATAGAAAGACAAATAATGAAGATGAAGCTTGAATATTTTGGCCGCATAATGAGAAGAAAGGAGTCACAGGAGAAGGCGATAATGTTGCGAAAGGTCGAAGGCAAAAGGAAGAGGGGACAGCAGAAGATGAGATGGACAGACAGCGTAGTGGCAGTAATGGACATGAATTTGGCAGGCTTTGAGAGGTGGTGGAGGACAAGGGGGCCTGACTTGCCGTATTCCATGGAGTCGCAAAAAGTTGAACATGACTGTGTGACTAAACATCAATTTAAATAGTCATCCCCTGACCATGATATGTGTGACTACCTGTTATTATACCTGCATATTACCTGTTAATTTTTTTTAAATTCCACTCCCCTTTGTTTTTAAGAGCTTTCTTTCTTGAATAAAACTTGTCTGAGCCATCCTAGTTTCAGTGCTTTCATACAGAAGTATACCTGCTGTGTACTATGCATTTCATGTTTTCCTGGCCCAAGATGAATAAGACCTCCAAATTCCAACTGGATATGTGATTTCTTATTCATATATATTTGCACAATTGTTCAACATGCCATGTTTCCAGCTGTTTTTCAGGAATAAAATCAATCAGGGCCTGGCTAAATTCAGTGTTTCTTTACAGTGTTTCTTTAATGCACAAAACATTATTATTATGAAATGAATAACACAATAAACTTAAATAATACAGAAACATGAACTTTCATTGTATGCGTTTGCGTCCGCTGTTATGAATAAAGTTTGAGTTGAAGAGCTAGTCGCGCATGCGTAATTGATCATCGTAGAGCGTCGTGTTTCGTTTGCGCAGTTCGGTGAACTCTCAGTCCGGAAGCCGCAATGCCCAAGAATAAAGGTAATTCGCGAAATAGATGCTATGTCGCCGGTCGGGCTGGGTTCTTTGTCCGGAGGATTTCGCTGACGGACTTACGGAAAGAGCCCTTTATAATCGGCAACTAGCTGGCCCGGCCACCATCCGCCTGGACATGCGTGGTGATCACCCGTGGGAAGTGGAGCACTGTACCGGCCTGTCAGGGCTCAGCCCACACGAGCCGTCTGCCTCTGTCACTGAAATATATTCAGCAGAAACCCGTGACCTGGACCGGGAGGTGGGGATTGAGACCCTGTCTATGTTATACAGGTTAAACATAGTTTGGTGATCGAGCTCAGTAAACTGGCTGCGTTTCGCTTTTTTGTTTGATTTATTGGACGAATAATCCCGCCGAATGCCGCTTAATTAAAAAACCGTACCGGACAGAGACAGCCGGTTGATGTCAGAGACGGTGGTGTTAGGGTCAGTGGCATTAGAAACTGAGTTGTCCATATGGGTGTGTGCACCTCGCGATGAACTGCGCTTCCGTCCATCATGTACTCTGCCCTACGTTCGATGTACCTGAGATGGGCCTTCGGTTATCGCAGTGCTAATTCAATATGTGGATAAAAGGAGAACAGAAGGATTTTACAGGCTGAAAATCTTTAACTTGCTTTTCTTTTCAGGTAAGGGAGGTAAGAACCGGAGACGAGGTAAGAATGAAAATGAGTCTGAGAAGCGAGAGCTGGTCTTCAAGGAGGATGGACAGGGTGAGTGGTAGCGGTCAGCCAATAAGAGCATGGCTTTCCATAAAGTCCCTCCTATACCTATGTGAGTGACGCACAGCGTTGACCTCCCCACACCCCTGTTGGTCCTTACAGAATACGCCCAGGTTATCAAGATGCTGGGTAACGGTCGGCTAGAGGCCATGTGCTTTGATGGCGTGAAGCGACTCTGCCACATCCGGGGGAAGCTCAGGAAAAAGGTCTGCCCCTGAACCAGCCTCCCACTTCCAACATCCTCTGGGCCTGCACCCCATTTCCTGTCTCTAGGAGCCTTCCTGTCTCCTGTGGCCTTACAGCCATCTGATTGGGTGCTCTGTCTGCTGTAACAACACCACTCTCATCTGAAATTGCTGATTATCTTTCTTCCTCCTGTCTCAGGTCTGGATAAACACATCTGACATCATCCTGGTGGGGCTGAGAGACTACCAGGTGGGCCTGATTCCATGTAGGCTCACAGCTAGGCACTGATGCAAGGCAGGAAGCATTACAGCACACACATCCACACATGTAATGCTAATATAATACACCAGCTTATATGTGGGACTGGCTCTGGGTGGGATGTTGAGCTGTACCTTGTGACAGGGGGAGGGGATCGCAGTGGGTGTGGGCCTGGAGGTAGGCCAGGAGAATGGCAGGAAAAACTGCCCCAGGCTGCTTATGTGCTGTATACCTCGTTCGCTCTGTCCCTATAATCTCCAGGACAACAAGGCTGACGTCATCCTGAAGTACAACGCAGATGAAGCACGGAGTCTGAAGGCTTATGGAGAGCTTCCAGAGCACGGTGAGTGCGCTTAAGGTTGCACTTATGGTGAACGCTGATACACTGCTGGTAGCGGGGGTCGGATGTCATGGGCGGGCGGGAGGATCTCTAAATTGTGTCCCTTTAACCCATCAGCTAAAATCAATGAGACGGACACATTCGGACCTGGAGACGATGATGAGATTCAGTTTGATGACATTGGTGATGATGATGATGACATCGATGATGTAAGTGTGCAGGATGCTGATGGTGATTTGTGTTTCTTGGTTGGGTGGGGGGAGGGGTGCTCTGTGTTGCTGACAGTCATAGAAGGTGCCCTGACAGTTAGGTTATGTGCCTGTCCATCAGATCTAGGCTAGGCCCCCCCTCACAATGCAGTGAATCCCCCCCCCCAACCCATGGCCATCATCATCTGTGAGGACGAAGATGGCATCATCATCATCGTCTTTGAAGAAGAATAAGACTGGAGCTCAAACGGAAATTTATTCTGTTGCCCTCCTGAGGGTGGAAGGAGCCTTCAGCCGCTGCTAACACTCATTCACAAAAAACTTTATAGTTTTACTGTATTTATGTTTTTATTTCACACTTGGTGTGAATAAAGAATATCTGGATTTGCAATAAACGGATGAACCATCTTGTGTTTTGTTTGGTGTTTTGATTGTGCCTTTGTTCATCCTGTTTGCTAGCGTTTTACTCCCTGTGGGTCTGTGTGTTGAGACTCTGTTTCATGTTTTTTTTTGCGTCATAAAGCCTTTCTGGTCTGGGCCTGGTCAGGATGTGTCTGTAGCAGCATGTGAAACCAGCCCTGTTTGTCTCCCAGATCAGAATCGAGTATGTGAAACCAGCCCTGTGGTCAGAGCGAATGAGTAGGATGGGTTATGGCCTCGCTTAATGACAGCCTTAATGCGCCCTGTTTATTTCCAGGGTTGGACCTCCAGTAGAACTGGGCTGGTACCTCTGGTTAGTGCCTCAGTATCAGACAGCTGTGTGTGATGACTATGCTCTGCTCTGCTTTGATGGAGCAGGCTTCCAAACCACTGACACCCCAGCCCTCCCCCCAAAAAAACCCTTACTTTGTGTTTGGCTAGGATAAGTCAAGCAAATGAATAGTTGGTATTGTACTGAGAGTAAAAGCTGCAGCACGAATCCATGTGGGCGATATGCAGGACCTGTATTCCTAGCTTCTGAGTGGGTATCCTTCACCTGCTTCTGCTTTTTGTGGGCCTTTGGTGCACAAATCGGAGGGGACAGTGGAATGTCAGAGGAATGGCACAGGTGAGGCCAGGACTGTGCTATGTTACTAAACACTGCTCATATAGCCTCATTCTTGCTGTCTAACCCAGTAATCGTTCCTATGGTAACAGGCATCTTAAGTAACTCCAAGGCACTGGGACTCTAAGGTATCTCTTAGAATTCTGTATCCATGGATACTACAAGTATTAATCATTCCAAGTCCATGGCAGCTTGGCCCAGCAGGTGCATAGGGTCCAACTGCAGCTGACCTCTGACCTTGTTGTGAAATGAATTCTGTCTGTGATTGGCTGTCTGTGTGGAGTCGCATGGCTGGGAAACAGCAGCTGTTCCCCGTTCATTATGAGATAGAAATCCTGCCTCATTCCACCTTCACATTACCAGTGTGGTAACCTTGCGTCCCTGAAGCACTAAACTTCTCCTGCCGGGCAGGTTGCGCCCTAGAGAGAGTGGCTGTTAAGCTCCGGTCGCCCACATGCTGAGCAGAGCCAAAACCGCTGCATCAGGCGAACTGCTGCTGTTGCCTCTGCTGCTCCCCCATGTGTAATGGTGAATGGTCTCTTCCAAGGCTAACATGACAGCATGCCTCTATGTTGTGTATCGATGTTGCAGTAAATTGGCTCTCAGTGACCCAGGTAACCTTGTGCGTGTGTAACTGCACGCAGCCTCCCGTGGTGTTTGGGCTTGGGTGTGGCTATCTGCTTCCTGTCAGAATGAGGGCTGACTTTCTCACAGCCCCCATTTGCTGTACAGACCTGCTCTGTTCAGATGCCACATCTGTCAGCCCACCAGCGGGGTGGGGACAGTGAGCTGCTGCTCCTTTGTCCCTGGGCTTAGGGTTAAATGCTGAAAGTGGTCCTGCCCTCAAATCAATCTCAGTGGTCCAGTTTGATTGGATTGAATGTTTTTCTGCGTCTGCGCTGCCTCTGGCTAGGCAGGGGTTAATTAGTAATGGAGGTGTTTCAGAGATAGAGAGAGAAGCAACCAGTGTGAGCAATGAGTCTACGGTTCCTGGGGGATACTGCGGGGGTGGAGCGAGCGAGGTGGGGGAGGGAGGGAAAAGGAGAGAGAGGGAGAGAGGAGAAAGGCTGCTGGCAGAGAGCTGCGCAGAGAGCTGGGAGTAGCCAGACAGTCTGTGCCATGGAGCAGCCAGTGCCCGGTCTGCGTCGCCGCAGCGATGGCTCTGTCAGGGAGAACCTCTTTTTCCCTGTGCTCGAGCAGAACATGCAGCAGAAACTGGTGTCGCTCTCCCCGTGGGACCCAGAGAACAGCGACCCCCGCATCAAGCGCTGGACCTGGGCAGGCACTGATACCCCCCCGGAGGGTAAGTCAGGGCCTAGCAGTACTGTAGGCCGAGGCAGGGCCCTGGCAGGGAGGGGGGGGGGGGGGGGGGG
>JAODUD010000082.1:22584735-22596744 GCA_026784285.1 Stomatorhinus walkeri | reverse complement strand
AAGTGGAGTTGTGTGTGTGTGGGCAGGAGGAAGAGGAGTGGTGTGTGTGTGGTCAGGAGGAAGAGGAGAGATATGTGTGTGAGCAGGAGGAAGAGGAGAGGTGTGTGTGTGTGGGCCAAAGGAAGAAGATTTGTGCATGTGTGTAGGCAGAAGGAGGAGGAGAGGTGTGTGTGTGTGAGTGAGCAGGAGGAAGAGGAGAGGTGCATGCGTGTGTGTGTGTGTGTGTAGGCAGGAGGAAGAAGATTGGTGTAAGGGTGTGGGCCAGAGGAGCAGGAGAAGTGTGTGTATACAGGCAGGAGGAGGAGGAGCTGTGTGTGTGCAGACAGGAGGAAAAGGAGAGGTGTGTGTATTTGTATGGGGCAGGAGGAAGAAGGGGGGGTATGTGCATGCAGACAAGAGAAAGAAGAGAGGTACATTTGTGCGGGTAGGAGAAAGAGGTGAGGTGCATGTATGCATGAAGGAGGAAGAGGAGAGATGCATGTGTGCAGGAAGAAGAAAGAGGAGAGATGCATGTGTGCAGGAAGAAGAAAGAGGAGGAGAGGTGCATGTGTGTGGGCAGGAGGAAGATGAGAGGTGCATGTGTGTGGGCAGGAGGAAGATGAGAGGTACGTGCATGCAGATAGGAGGAGGAGGTGGGGTGCATGAGTGCAGGAAGGAAGAAGAGGAGAGATATGTGTGTGCAGGTAGGAGGAAAAGGAAAGGTGCATGTGTGTGGGGGGGACTGACACAACAACATCTTCATCTTCATCTCTATCTTGAAGGTTGAGAAAGGAGGAACTGAGAAGGCAGAAGGAGGAAGAGGAACGATTCCTAGAGGAGAAGAGGCAGAGGGAGGAGCAGGAGAGGAGACATGCACTGGAGGAGGAACGGTGGCTCAAGGAGCAACGCTGGAGGGATCTGCAGGCCCAGCTGGAGAGAGAGGTGTGTGTGAAAGAGCTGAAATAAAGGTGAAGATAGCACAGCTGAAAAGGCAGCCATTGGCAGGATCATGAGGGATGTGGGGGGTTGTCTTCCTTACAGAGAGAGGAGGTGGAATTTCGGGCCCAGAAGGAGGCAGAACGTAAGCGCATTGAGAGGGAGATGCTGAAACTGCAGGAAGAGCAGGAGAGACTGCAGAGGAAAAAGGTGCCATTCTCATGCATACAGCATTGTGGCTAAAAAATCAGCTGTCACTACTTAGCAAAGCTTAGACACGCTCTTTCTGTCTCTCCAAAGAGGATTGAAGAGATCATGAAAAGGACCAGGAAGACAGATCCTGAGACCAAGGTCAGAATCCACAGTATATGAACCCAGCATCATGTATGTCAGTACACTCAGTGCATGATTTTGACCATGTGTGCACATACAGTCATTGTGCTCTGTGGTTTCATTTCAGGGTTGACAAAAAGCCATGAGGTCACACACTGTTCTAAATGCTCCTGAAAGAGTGTAATGTGGTGAAGATCTAGACAGGGTAAAATACCCAAAAGATTGTGCACAACTTTGTCTTTTTGTGACACTGTAGTGTTCACTGTATACATTCTTGTATCACTTCAATGTGCACTGCACACATCCTTACCATTTTGTGTCACTGCGGTGTGCACTGCATGCATCCTTATCTCACTTCAGTGTGCATGACTGGTTTGCACTCAGCAAAACTATGCTATGTATCTAACTGCATATGGTTCACAGTCAGACTGGCTTTGATCGCTCATGCAGCTGTGTTCATGTCGACACAGAAGGATGCTGTTTGGGTGGAGCCGTCATGTCCTGTCTCGCTCCCACAGTCTGTCTCATCCTCCCTACATGGCCTCAGAGGTAGGTGCATAAACAGCTCTGCCAGCCACACCCACCCACCTTGCAGCACCATACTCCAGCCACGCACACCATACTCCAGCCACACCCACCCACCATGGAGTGCCACATTCCAGCCACACCCATCCAACCTGCAGCACCATACTCCAGCCACACCCAGCAAACTCCAGCCACACCCACCTAACTTGTAGTACCATACTCCAGTCACACCCACCCACCGTGGAGCACCACACTCCAGCCACACCCACCCAACCTGCAGCACCATATCAATACCTACATCCTGGTTTACCCACCCTTTGTCTCTTACTTCTGCCTCCTGTTAGTCACAGGACTGAAACACACCACTGCTATGAGGATAGTGCTCCATCTTGTGACCAGAGAGGAGAAAGCATTTTGATAGACTGAATAGAAACATGTTACCCAAATAAAAGACAGACTGCCTAGGCTCTTGCATGAATGCTGGACAATGAGGCAATGTTGTGTCTAGCAGGTACAGGGGAAGTCAACATCCAGGCAAATGTCCAGGTGAGTGGGCGGAGCTTCGGGCAGCTGGGGCCGCCGGGGCCGCCAGTGTCCTGTCTCATTGGCCAGGGAGTGGACGACCTTGCTGATGAAGTTCAGGCCATGGATGTCAGGTGGGCTGCTGTATTGATGCCCAGCATTATTTACCTTCATCTACAAAAATACACCCTCTAAAATCAGAAGAAAAAAAATCTGTTCCAGTCATTATTTGTGGAGAAAAATATGCTCACAAATATAGCATGTTTCTGATTTGATGGTTGATGTATTTCTGGTAAATCTGACTTTAAAAAGCTTTTAAAAGCAGCAATCATATATACCATCAATCTGATAAAAATAAATTGTTCCCTTGCCACTCTGGTTTTTTAAAAAAAATGACCGAAATGACCACACTGGGTATATATTTGCATGGGCCTTGGGAAGCTGAAAGCAGCTGAACACCGCTCATGTCCTATCCTGGCTCTCCCATGTAGCCCAGTCTCTAAGGAGGAGCTCCTCCCTGTCCAGGGATTCTTGCCTGCTGAGATCCAAAACAAGAGCTCGAGCAGTGAGCAGGTCCTGGATGACCTGCTGCGCCTCACGGGCTTCGTGTCCAATCCTAAGCTCGCTCCTGAGGCCAGTCTGGGTGACTGCAACAAAAACGTGATTGAGGGCTTCTGCCCTAGCGCTGACTCACAGATGATCCAGTCTCTGACCCAGAGGTCAGGCACCCTCAGCCTGCAGTAGTCAGGTAGTAACCCCATACCTGGTGTGATCATGTTGGAGTTACGATTGACCGTGTCTTTCCTGTGCACTGACTGAATTCCCTTCTGGCTGCAGAAATGCCCTGAATACCACATGGATGGATCCGCAGCCGTCCAAAAGAGACCTTCCTGCACCCCAATGGAACCGGGAGACTTTACTTATATAGATGCCTGCACTGGAAACTCCTGCAAACTCCCACAGCCTCTGTCCCAGGGATACCTTTATCTATCAATCTGTCTATCGTGTGCTGTTTGTTTAATGTAGTATCTACTAGGTCTAACAATTCAGAGATGGGGTTAAGTATGTAAAGTCTTTCTGTAGCGAGTGTGTTTGGCATATTGAGTCAAAGTAGCGCAAATGTGTGTGTTTGTGTAAATTTGCCAAAGAAAAGTCATGTACTGCAACCTGCTTTCATAAGCTGCACAGTCAAAAGCTGTAGCTCTGCGTCTGGACAGTATTGAAAGCTGGTGGCCAACTCGTTCACCACACGTGTATAGAGCTATTAGCAAACATGACCTAGTGTGGAAAAGCAGCAGACCCACGTATTCTACATCTTTTGAAGGACAAATGAGCTTATTTTGCAAATATTGCATACTACTCACTAATAGGATTATCATCCCTACAAAATCCTGCGAAGATGCTAACCCTGCATTTAACCAGCTGCTTTGTAAGTCAGGGTATTTGGGAGTGTATTGTGTGCCGTGGTTTTCTTGCAAATTATCATCCAGCTACCCCACCTGCAGTACTGGAGGTTAGGACAATTGCCCCAGTCTGGTCAGGCTGACTGCCATGGGGAATCTGCACATAAATGATGTTGTGCTCAGATGTGTATAATTATTTGGGGGTTACTGTTATATGCGCGTATATGTCATTTTGCACTGTGGTCACCGTGTCCTGCCACTGTTTTTTGAACCTTTTGTAATGTGTTTTGATGAATGAGTGATTACAAGTACGTGAAGATCACTGTTACACATGAGTTTAGCCAATGAAGATAAAGCTTTGCACTGGAACGAAACAGAAAGTGCACTATGGTCTCCTACGTCAAACGGTGGCTGCAGCAGACAGCAGCTGCATAACCCATTGTAGACTTGATGCATGAAATTTAGCTTCAGTGATAAGAAAAATAAAATCTTAAAACCAGATTTTGCTTGTGGTTGTCTGTCTGTGAAACACAACATTCCAGAAAAATATTTATCCTGCTACTGTTGTAATTGGAACTCAGAATATCTTCCACTGATAATACTCATATTCCGTTAAAACTTATAGGTCGTATTTAGAAAAAAATGTCAGTTCCCAAAATGACTGCAATTCTATGCACTTTTGAAACAGAACAAAAGAACACGTTTTTTTCCATAGCACTTAAGCGCTTTTGCAGTGTGCCTTTTGATATTACTTCCGGGTGACTGCCCCCCTCGGTGGACGGAAAACTTCCGGGTCACGAAGATGCAGCTGCTCGCGTACTTGGCTAGTAAACAAAGCTAGCGCCTAAAAAACAAGTAATAGTGGAAATTGCAGTTGTCGCGTCATATGGAAACCCGCTTTTCTCGCTCTGTTTTTTTCGGAATTCAATTTATAAACTTTTCCGTGTGAGGCCGACTAGTACTTTGCTGTCGCGGCTTGTAAAGGGAGCGGTAAGTAATTCGCTAACTATCCGAGGCAACAGATAGACTGCCAGGGACTTTTTACACTGTGGCTGCCGGTCGGGCTCACCAGTACGGGCAGACCTAACCCTGTCTTCTTTGAGCCCAGGTCTATGAGGGTGCCCTGGAGGGCCACACGGAAAGCAATTTCTGTTTTGGATGCCGCGTATATTTTATTACAGTTAAATCACTTACTTGTATGCGATGCATTCCTTACCTGGTGATTATTATGCATAACAGGTCGAGAGTGTTAAACTGCATCACTTCTGGATTCAACCTATCTCAGTTACATCTTATTTTTTGATGTGTGCATATATCTAATTGTGCTGCATGCTTCTTCTTGAGTTCATTTTTTTTGTGTCAAATGTTTTGCCGTCATTTGCGCAAGCAGCAGCGCTTATGTCTGCGACTAAATTCAAGTTCTCCAGGGATCCAGCTATCACTGTCACATCAAGGTAAAAGTAATGTCAAGACTGCGCCCAAGATCTCCCGTGCACCCGTACAGGTCAGTGCCTCGAGAGGTGGGGTGGGTTGTGTGTTTGAAGAGAGCCTCTCCTGGAGCTCCTCAGACAAGCATCTCCTGTCTGTTAAAACAGATTGAATGCTTCGAAGAGGAGGAGCTCAGGGCATTTTGAAGATCATCACTGTCCCGATAGCCATGCTATGGATTTTGACTTGCACAGACAGGTTGGTGAGAGAGGTGACACTTGGCCCCAAGGAGGCAGGTGGCACCGTGAGGACCGGCCCAGGGCGGGGTCACCAGACCAATACCGGATGTGGAAGAGAGGCCGTTCCCGTAGTCCATTGAGACGATCGCCTCATTCTGGGAGCACTGTCAGGCGACGTGGAAGCCCACCATCAGCACTGGACAGGGGTCATGATGAACACCGACAGTCTTCTGGAAGATGGCCGCAAAGCCCAGAGCAGCGGAGTGGCAGCGGCAGCAAGAGGGGCGCAGCCTTCCATGACAACTTCCAGAGGTACCCCGAAGAAAGGGTTTTCTCCAGGAAAAGGGTGCCCTCGCCAGACGCTCACTATGATGCCAGGCCCAACCTGAGAGACTCGCCTCCTGGATGGGACAGGGGTAGCCATAACAGTAACCACCTGGAGCAGCAAGAATGGGTTCCAGAGAGAGGAGCAAGGGAGCACAGAGAGACAGCCTTCTACTATCCTGGACGAAGACAGAGGTGTGTCAGAGTTGGGGACATCGCCAATGGGTCTTCCAGTTACTGCAGAAGCTCCCACTTGGGGTGATTCCGGGATGTAGTGATTGGGTAGCTGTGCTCACAAGCCCAAGGCCACGAAGAGAAAGACTCGCCTACTGCATGCCCCATGCAGAGGGTCCATTTGTCTGTAAGGTGTGACTGATGCCTGTGCGTATGAATGTGGAAGGTGACCATGTAGTGCAGAACCCCAGAATGCAAGGTTAGGACTGGTGGTGGTTTTTATGAGGAGCACTGAGCTTAATAGTCTTGTGTGTATGTGTGTTGAACATTGTTACTTGCTTTGTTGACACAGGTTTGTGGAAGGTGCTCAGTCAACGGATTTCCAGCACTTACGGGAGAGATCAGGGAGGGAACATCGGGACCCCAGCAGCCCAGGGCGGGGGCACGTCATTGTGGAATACGACCATGGAATCTCAGACCAGGGTCCGCCCTCACAGGTCCATGGCTACTATCGTAATGAACACCAAAGACACGGTCGTGAAGAGCGAGACTGGTCGGGAGAGGAACAGCAGGAGAGGATTCGTCCTGGACAAAAGGAGCCCAGAGTCGGGCCATTGCAGGACAGGAGGAGCCCCCTGCGCGACAGGAGGAGCCCCGTTCGGAATAGTGGGACCTCAACTCAAAGTTTGCAAAGAGAGCAGGAATCTCAGACCAAGCCCGTGTCTCAGGACCTCCTTAATTGCCTGCCAATGGATGCTAATGGGGATGTTGACCTTCGCTATGTTGGGCCCAGTTTAGCTACAAAGAAATTGCAGCAAATGCCACTGCAGAGCAAGATCAAGGCAACAGGAAGGCGGCCTGACAAAGGGGAGAGGACTCCCACTGCATCATGTGGCAGAGACCGCCCCCAGGAGACTCTCACTATCAAGGTGGACATGGGGGGCCCTGCAGTGAGACACAGGTATAGTATCACTGCAGTTGTCGGGAGCTCAGGTAGTGGTTGAAAGTTCATGCTTCCCTCTTGTGCTTATAATACGATAGGGTGTAAGACACACTGGTGTTCATTGCTACCTTTCTTTGCCCACTGTGGTCTCTGTGCCCACTGCGGTATCCCCATGTTTTGGAGGACCTTTGTTGTACAAAGTGTTGTATGGCTGTGGGCTTCTGGTTTCTGCTGGAAGGATAAAGGACTACGTAGTCTACTGTTGAAACTTACCATATAGTGTTTGTTTCATGAACTTACCAAACTTGCATCTGTTATGGTTTATTGTCTTATGGTATTGAGTACAGTTCAGAGCTGAAGTGTGAAGTGCATCCTCTAGGCCTAAGATGGAGGAAGTGCTCCTTTAAGAAAATTGTGTTACATGGGAAAAAAACACTGAGGAGCAGTGTGTTCTCCTAATGTCCATTTTATTTTTCCTGTAGAAGAAGGTCTATCAGCACTTGTCCTGGAATTTGAGTCAAGGGGTGGATAATTTGAATTTATTATTTATATTTGAATTATTTATTTTTATTTAGCAGATGTTTTTGTCCAAAGTCACCTACAAATGGTGCAAATAGCACATTACAAACGGACATCGAGGAGTCGAAACAGGGTGAGTGCAGCTAGACTGAGCCTCTGTACAGGTACAAGTGTAAGCAGTATTGGAGCAAGAGCTACACATCATCTTTCAGGCAAATCAAGAACCAAGTAGGACAATTATTCAATCAACAGAAAGTATAACATTAAGGACATTCAGGGAAAATACTGTAGAGTGGTGTCAGGTTAGTACAGGAATTGCCGGAATAGGTGTGTCTTGAGGTTTTTCTTGAAGGTAGAGAAGGAATTTGATAACTGGATGTGGTTCATCTGCTCATTCTACCATCAGAGAACTGCGCACGAGAATAATCTGGAGTGAGACTCCTAACATGGTGGAGGAATCTTCAAGTGGCATTGGTTTGCTGATCGAGGACTGAAAGATGGAACTAGGTCTTGAGGAACATCTTGGTGGAGATCGGTGCCTGTCCATTAATGGTTTTGAAAGCCATCACCAAGGACTTAACCTTGATGTAAGTGCCTATTGGGAGCCTATGAAGAGATAAAAGGAGGAGTGTAATATGGCTGACTGTGTTTCAGTTGATGCCTAAAGGAACAGAAGAAGCTCAGTCTTTGGAATACAATTGCATTTTTTTTAAATGACACCTGTGAAGGCTGGAATCTGACTGGATGAGTTACCACAATGCCAAAAACCAGGTGAAGAACTCAAGCAGTCATGGTAAATTTACTCACATAAGTTCTAAGGTCTCATCAGTACATTCCAGTTTAAAGTCATTTATGATATATAATCATGTCCTCTATTGACGTGTAAATGCAAGAAGGAGAGTGGAGTATTTACAGGTACCTCTTCCCACAGTTACATAATGTGATTTTAGTCACCATTTTATTTGACAGCTAATGATCTTCGTTTTCTTGATCCTTAAGCAATGCATATGTCTGATTTGGAGGGCTTGCAGGATAAAGCCCTCTGAAATGATTGGCAAATCACTCTTTCAGACGTTTTTGGCTGTCTGGCTAAATGGATAAATGGCTGTCAGTTTGCTTTCATGCCTCAGAGAACTGTGCTGAACCAGTTGACATACAGTCGTATCAGAGAGCTCTGTTTCTCCCACTAGCTCTGACGCCGATTCAACATGTTAAATCAGCCAAACTGTACCTCTAACACCAGCACCACAAACAGTCACTGACTCTCACCAACAGCCTGATGGCTTCCAATGACTGAAAATTGGCTTGGTGTGTTTGATGCGTCACAGAAGACCCAACAAATGGTCAGGAGAAACTCACCAAAAATCCCATCCTGTGATTCGTCTCATGAATGTGAAGATGAAGCTTGAATAGGTATGTATAGGCATGAATTTCTGTGTTCATCACTCATGAAGTTGAAGACGGAAGCTTTTAATGGCTGTCTGGTATCCATGACGTCTGTTGGGAAGCCCAGGCCCCAAGGCAGGATGCGGAGTGGATGGTATGCCAGCTTTACCACTTCTCATCCGAGTGACCTTGCACTATGGAAGACGCACACTTGGGTCCAAGGGTAGAGCCTTTATGGATTCTCTGCACAGGAAGCAGCTAGCAGATGCCAGATGGGGTCATCTGGAAGACAGGAGCCAGTGATTCAGCAGCAGCTCCCTCTGGAGGCTGATTGGTTGCCAGTTTTACAGTGTCTTTAAAGAGAGGCCAGATGCATGTTGCTGCCCAATAACACTGACCGCCATCACGACTGCGCCTATACACAGAGTGGCATCATGCAACTGTTTGCGATGATCAGTCAGCTAACTGATGACTTGGTTTCTCGGCGACATGGGACCCATGAGCTTTAAGCTTACTTTCAAAGTAGAACTGTAGTTTTACAACTGTCAGAATTAAAGAATAAACAATAAAGCAAAAAACCAAACTGCCAACTGAAATCACTTCTCTAGGTTTCAGTATTGTTTGTTTTCAGTTGAAGACTCGAAGAGGGCCATGCTGTTGTATTTTATTTGGTGATTCTCTAGCTGACAGCATTACTGCCTTGGAATGTTAAATTCTGGATGTGTCTGGGTATCTGAACCATTTTAAATCCATACAGTCTTTGAGATGAGCCAGCTAGCACTGGATCCAAAGTCAGGTTTTCTAATGTCCATTTCAGAAGTCCACAGGTGTTGACTGAGAAGAATATGGATGAAGTTGCAAAGTAATGCTTCATTTTGTTTCAGTGTCTGTTTCATTTTATTCATGGATTGATAGACACATGAAAATATTTCTTCCCACCGTCACCTGTTACTGACGGTTGATAGGAATGCAATGTCCAGAACCGTGAAGTCAGAGATGAGCGATGGGATTGAGGAGCTTGAGGTTTGGCCTGAAGATGCATCTTGGAGAACAGGCATGTTGATGGCTGATGTTTCCTCACCAGCTGTCTATCGGAGCTACCAGTTTCCAATCACCCTCTGGATGTGACTCTACCCCAGAGCTCTGCTGAAGGAAGCTTTCTGTGGGCATCTTGTCCTGAAGCTGAATGCCCAGCATCCCTGGAGGATAAACAGGAAATCTTATTTATTTATCTGAATCTGTTGAAATACTAACACAGTAAATTTGGACGGGAAGCATGAACTTTCACTTGTCTCGTTGGGTTTGACTTGCCTGCCAGGGGGAGGTTTTAACCAGATGTAAACCTTATTCTCCAAATCATCTCCAACGCACCCAAAGTGATGCTGTGTCCTCTTTTGAAAATTTTGTTCATAACTTTAACAAGAGACCACTCTGTGGATGGTAAGTGTTACTGTCGTTCGTGTAGCTGGGAAATGGCTCTTCCATGCAGGAACCTGAGGACCTGCCGCGACTTGTGGTGCTCTCAGGACAGCAGGACTCCCTAGATGAGCAGCCACTGACAATCTCATGTTCTTCTAGCCAGTCCCTGTCCTCTGCGGACCGGCAGCTGTCTTTGGACCTGGTCAGCGTGGGCCGGCAGCGTCTGGACTTCCTGCCGGCACTGGAGCAACTGGGGACTCGTGGAGAGAACACAGCCCATTCGGGGACCTTCGCCCAGGAGATTATCACTCTGGTGCATCAAGTCAAAGGTCAGCCATGCACGAGCGGTCCTCCTCCATCATGGAGTACGGGCAGCTCTTGAAGATCATATAGCAGCCCTTTTCACCATTGACTATTTGATTTGATCTCTGTCTTGTTACCAGAGCGCTGTTTTAAGAGGTCACTCCTGACCCTCAACCAGAGGTTCTCTGCTGTCCAGAGTAGGCAGTTAAATGAGGACATAGAGGAGGAGCAGGTGGAAGAGGAAAAGCCTGGACGAGCCAGCAGCCCCCGGATAAACAGGTTACCCTCCATACTGGTACATGCTGTCGCTCACATGCAGTCTGTCAGTTGGTGTGTGTGTGTCATACATAACGTCATCTGGCTTTTACAGACGTATCGATATGTCCCTGTCAGAGCTGAGAGCCTTCCGGAAGGTCGCCCCCAAACAGGTAGGTGCAATGGTGCCGTGTTTTATCGCCAGATTATACTAGTGTTTGTGACAGTGCAGGATTCCTATCCTCTCTTTATCCTCCTGATTGTTTCTGTTTCTATGGCTTACAAATGGGCCATCCGGTTCTGTTTGACTCTGTCGAATCAGTTACCGTTTCTCTTGTCATAAGCGGCGAGCACCAGATGACCCCAGTGACCTCCGGCATGACCTGGAACGCCGCCGGCAAGAGCGGCTGGAGGAGGTCAAGGTCACCATTCCTGGTGTGGGCTTTTGCCAAGCCCCTGGGAGGTGAGACGCAGACACGTGCTTTATGTCACTGCATTGGGACAGCAGTGACAATGACCCAGTGATGTCGCAGTTATGTGAATGTTAGCTGTGCAGCGCTCTCTGGGATAGTGGCTAATGGCAGTAACCTTATGTCCCAGCATGCAGAGTGACACCGAGTTTTCCAGCAAGGCCCAGGGCAGTTTGGGAGGCTGGACAGCAGCTGGGCAGAGGGGCAACAAGGCAGTAAGAGGCGGGACCAGCTCTCCTGGGAAGGGTCACTGCCATAGTGCAATTTTGGCTGTTGGGAACATTAATATGAGTTTCTTTTAATTATCTACTTCCCAGAGGAGGCAGCAACTCATGTGTTTCATGTGCTATGTATCCCTCTAGGGGGGTGTCTCCGAGATGCGGCTTGGATTCACTAGACCCGGTTTCGGTCCGCAGAGCAAATCAAGCCGCATTCAGAACCGCCCTGGACCTTGCTGGCGTCAGACTGAAAACAGTGCCAAAGGTCAGTTACAGAGCAGCTTCGTGCCCACCTTATGTTTGTGTGCCTGAGGCTGTTTCTGTGTGTGAGACAGAGATGGTTCACTGCGTGTGTGTGCTCGCTTTCCCACAGCATGTTCTCTCTCTCTCTCCCTCTTCCAGTCACCGATTGGTGAGATGGACAGATGGAAGATATTCCAGCAAATGAAGATGCGTGAGGCTTGTAGAAGCGCTGGGTGACCTGTGGCCCTGCAGCTTCTGTGTGTAGCAGTATGCACCCGCCAAATCTGAAGGGAGCGCTGTTCCTCTGTTGTACCTCCCTGGTTGTGTCTGAGGCATACAGTCTGGACTGCGGCGGGGGGGGGGGGGGGGGATTATGATTAAAGACAAGCG
>JAODUD010000082.1:22569250-22584635 GCA_026784285.1 Stomatorhinus walkeri | reverse complement strand
GGGGGGGGGGGGGGGGGGGGGGATTCTGAGTACAGACATGCGGGAGGGCAGTGACACGTTGGGAGGCCATGTAACAGACACGTCTGCTGCTTCATGCGGCCAGCTGTTTCGTGGTCTCTTCTCAACTGCACCGCGGGGAATCAGGGCCTGAATAAATCTGCGTTTTAAAAGGTTTGTTTCCTGTCTCTCTCTGTCATGGTTACGCAAAGGGTCTTAAAGCACTTTCAGAGCCTGATCATGACCATTCCTACATTTGGCTGTGGGTCAGCCTATTAGGGATTTGATGGCCAGAAAAGGAAAACACAGAGCAGCCCTTGGGGGTGGGGATTTCAGCCCACTGGATCGTCTTTCAGATCATGGTGAATGTCCAGCAGTGCGACACTGACAGATCCAGCTTGAGGGCGGCCTGTGTTGCACTGGTTGACAAGAGACCCACCACACCACATGTGCTCCCTCAGTGTGATGTTTACAGCTCAGTCTATTTGAAAACTCTGCCACCGCTTTCATGTGTCATCCCTGTCACTTCTTTCATGTTTAGTGTATTTGATTTATGTTTAATGTTGATTCAAACCACTCTACCTCCCTGTACTGGCCCTTCGGCACGGCCTTTTCTGCCTCCTACCTGTTTCTGGGCCTTAGTCCTTAGAGTATCTCAGTGTCATTGCCAAAGGGGTTTCACCCCTCAGTCCGGTGCTGCCCTCCATCCTTTCTCAGGCAGCAGCTGCACCAATTGTTGACTCACTGACTGTAGGGACTGGGTGCTTAATGATCATGCTGTAAATTGCATGGATTAATACCTTCCTGATGGTTTAGCCTGTTCCTGCGTCCCTGCCCCCCTCGCTGACTTGTGCCTAATCCCCAGTGTGTCCCTGACCACCTCGCCTTTACCCCCTAACTGAGGTCCTCAATCCTTGGCGTACTGCTGCCCTTGTCGCTGTGTCCACTGGCACCCTGGTCCCGCTTGAGCACTTGCTGTCCCCTGAGTACTGATGTCTTTCCTCCACCGTGTTTCTGTTTTGTTGGCTCAGCTGTGTCGTTCTTGCCCTGTATTTCATTGCTGTCTGTCCCCCTAGGGTCGCTACATTTTGTGTGATCACCAGCACCCCCTGCAGTTCCGTTCCGCTCTTTCCCAGGATGGGGCTTTGCCTCCTGCAGGACACCACCAGAGCTTTTAGGCTGTGCCCCTGATGGATGTCCTCAGTGAAAAATTTATCTGGCTATATCCTGCTTTAAAAAAACAGTGGCTCTTCACACTGCAAAACTCAAACTCTTCTTTAATTGTGTAACTTGTCACTTTTGTTTGGACCAACTGCTTGACCACTGTTCAGTGGTAAAGATTTACTTTTTAGTAGGTCTGTTTGTGTCAGAACTGGAGAGCCCTGATTTATTTTATGGTCTGCGGGGTGACCTTTTAATTCAGTATCTTTTCACCATTAGGTGGCGACAGAGAGCTATGATGCCTCTGTCCCAGGTTTGTCCTAATTTTTCAGAAGTGCATTGCTTAATTACCAGACTGTTTGAAGGTAATGATTCTGCGTCATTAGGAATGTTCTGGATGTCACAGTCTATTCAGGTGAGCTGTTCATCATTGACGGGGAATATGATTCTTGTTCTTTTTTTGGTTCTCCTCCTCTTTGCTATCTTCCTTCTGTCTGTCTTCCTCTTATAAATGTTTAATTTTGCCATGTTTCAGGGATGGGGTGGGGCCAAGGCAGACAGGCTTTCTTTTAGGGGTGGGGCCAGGGCAGATGGGCTGTCTTTTGGGGGTGGGGCCAGGGCAAACAGAGATTGCCCCCAGCGGTCACTCACAGCTGACCTCTTTCATGTTGATTCTGCAGGCTACTGTAGCCTTCCAGTGGTATTGGCAACTGACAGCAGTAATGTATTTACTAGACTGTTTTTAATCCATCTGATGTTAGGATAAGGACATCAAAATGGGTGAATGCAACACCTCCTCCCTCCAAATGATGAATCCAATGTGAGATCATTATGCAAACTTTCAGGTTTGTGATTTATATACTTTTATTATAGATTTACATAACCTGCCAAGCACTATTACATATTTAAATGCTTTCATTTCATATTTCATAAGCTTGGACTGTTTACTAAACTTCCGTCATTCTAGGTTTCCCCCTGCAGCCTTTTGACTTGTTACAACTAGTGAATTTATCACTTTGCATACTGACACACTTCCTGCAACCTCCGAGTTCCTCTGCACTTGGCCGCAGTTCCCTGATTGGCCTGTGTGGCAGTTGTGTGGACAGACGACTCCCCTCTGGGTTTATGATGCCTCTCCATGTGAGGTGGATGGGTTCTAAACAGTCACATGTTTCCACCTCCTCCTGCCTTTAGCTGGAGGAGAGTTTGCTGATGGTTTGTGTCTCAGCTGGGGGGGGGGGTTGGTGGGTAGGTCGGGGAAGCCATTAGTGAGCTGTGTTTGACTCTGGACCCAGACTTCCCATTAACTGCAGCAGTGGCACTGAATGGAGTTACACCACATCAGCACTGAGTCGTAACTGTGTCAGGATAGTTTTGCTTGGGAGAAATTGGTAGATGTTTGAAGCACTATGGCTATGAGAGAGCCAGGCAGTGCCTCCAGTGTGGTGCTGCAGACAGATGGACAGGGAGCCAGCTCATCAGGCAGAGAGACAGGCAGACACAAATGGACATATAGGCAGACAGATAGGCAGACAGGCACAAACTGGCACAGAGACCTCCTGCTGATGTAATAAGATGAAATTGGCAAGCCGTGAGCTAGTTGCCAGTTCATGATGCGTGTGACATTGTCTCCATTCTGATGGAGACACACGGAGGATATTGTCTGTCAAGGAGCTAGATTAACACTGTCAGTAAGGACTGACCCACAACTGGCTTCTGTAAAATTGCAGTATCGATCATGTGTTTTCCTTTTAATACAGAAATCACCCCCAAAGGCAGGGGCTAAACTTGCAGCCCATTACAGAGCTGGCAGAGAATGTAAATAATCTGTGCCTTTGGTTATTATGGCACAAGGACTCTGTTCTTTCCAGCTTGCTTTGTCTGGGATCATAGGAGTGGATGCACTGGCTTTTTAATAGTTTAATAGGAGAATGATCTGAAAGCAGAGTGTGGGTGGGGACACAGTCCCACTGTTTCTGATTCTGTCTCTAATGCTTCACTTTCTTTGTGTCTGTCTATTGTCTTACTGTCTCTACATCTGTGTCTATTGTCTCACTGTCTCTATGGTCTCATTGTCTCGCATCTGTTCCTAATGTCTCTTTCTCTGTCTTTCTCTTTTGCCTCGCTGTCTCCATGTCTGTCTCTGTCTCATTGTCTGTGTCCAATAAACATAGATAAATGCAAATTTTAAATTAAGGATGGACAAATTGATGCCAGAATGCATCTTGTTAGTGCAACAGTGTCTCTACACAGCCCCAGTCACTAAGAAGGTGTTTACTCCCCAGAGCACACTAGCTAACAGGCCCCAAAGTCATGCCAACGACCCTCCAATACCAGCACTCCCACTCTCTCCATGACAGGAAATAATTTCATTGGAATATATAAAAATCTCCCCATGTGAATAATTTAGGCGCTCAGTCTGTCTTCCACAGTTCCGTATTCGCGGCCTAGACCTCATGATGCACTTGCAACTCTGGAAAAGAGCTGATCTCAGTGCTGTTGCCAGCAGTGGGGTTTGGGGTGAAGAATTCCATCAATGGGACAGTTTTCACAGTCTGTCCTCTGGTGAAAGACAGGTTGGGCCAGGTGAAGGTGGGGCGTGTTTATTAATGCCACAAGGGAGGAACTCCCTTCCATGTCCTGGCTTTTGTAGGCAGACATCTCCATAACTGTCCTTCACGTTGTGATGGGCAGAAGTGTGTAGTAATGTGTGACACTCACTCCGTTACAATCACTTCAGTAACTTTTTGAAAATAATGAACGCCTTAAACAGTGAATGCTTTATACACTTTCTTGAGTATATCTGGAAAAAGAAATGTGTACTTTTTACTTTTGCCAGCATCATCTCACTACTATGACATCACTTATGTGTCTCATGAGTGTATTTCAGCCATTCCATCAGTGTCACTTTTTCTCCCAAACCATTTCAGCTCAAACTATGCCCCACAGCTGACTTAAGTGCAAACCATCCATCCAGCTATCTTCTACCGCTTTTCTGGTTCTGGTTGCGGGGGCAGCAGTCTATGCAGGGAATCCCAGACTAACCCCAGCCACTTCATTCAGCTCCTCCGGGGAAAACCCGAGGCGTTCCCAGGCCTGCCAAGAGACATAGTCTCTTCAGTATGTCCTGGGTCTTCCCTGGGGCCTCCTCCCAGCGGGACATGCCCGGAACACCTCACCAGGGAGGTGTCCAGGAGGCATCTAACTCCTCTCGATGTAGAGGAGCAGTGGCTCTACTCAAAGTCCCTCTCAAATGACTGAGCTTCTCACCCTATATCTAAGGGAGAGCCCAGCCACCCTGCGGAGGAAACACATTTTGGCCACTTTTATTTGCAATCTCGTTCTTTCGGTCACTACCCACAGTTCATGACCTTAGGTGAGGGTAGGAACGTAGATCGACTGGTTAATCGAGAGCTTTGCCTTTTGGCTCAGCTCCTTCTTTACCATGACAGACTGATGCAGCGCCCGCATCACTGCTGATGCCACACCTATTCGCCTGTCGATCTCCCGTTCCATCCTTCCCTCACTCGTGAACAACACCTCAAGATACTTAAACTCCTCCACTTGGGAAAGGACCCCCTCCCCAACCCGGAGAGAGCGTTTCCCACTTTTCCGGCTGAGGACCATGGTCTCGGATTTGTAGGTGCTGATGCCAGATGCTTCACACTCGGCTGCGAACTGCTCCAGTGAGAGCCAAAGGTCATGATCTGATGAAGCCACCAGGACCACATCATCTGCAAAAAGCAGAGACCTAATCCTGAGGTCACCAAACTGGACACCTTCAACGCCCTGGCTGCGCCTAGAAATTCTGCCCATAAAATTATGAACAGAATCTGTGACAAAGGGCAGTCCTGGTGGAGTTCAAGCTCACAGGAAACGAGTCCAACTTACTGCCGAAAATATGGACCAAGCTCTGACACCGGTCATATGGGGACCGAACAGTCATCTTAAGGAAGCCCGGCACCCCCGGAGCACTCCCCACACTCTCCACTGGGGACTCCCTGAGGGACACAGTCGAATGCCTTTTCCAAGTCCACAAAGCACATGTAGACTGGTGGGACAAACTCCCACGCACCCTCCAAGACCCTGCCGAGAATATAGAACTGGTCCACTGTTCCACGGCCAGGGTGAAAACCACACTGCTCCTCCTGAATCTAAGGTTCGACAATCTGAAGGACCCTCCTCTCCAGGACCCCCGAATAGACCTTGCCAGGGAGGCTGAGGAGTGTGATCCCAATATAGTCGGAACACACCCTCCGGTTCCCCTTCTTGAAGAGGGGGACCACCACCCCGGTCTGCCAGTCCAGAGGCACCGCCCCCGGTGTCCACACGATGCTGCAGATGCAGGTCAACCAGGACAGCCCAGCAACATCCAGAGCCTTGAGGAACTCCGGGCGGATCTCATCCACCCCCGGAGCCTTGCCACCGAGGAGCTTTTTAATCACCGCAGTGACCTCTGCCCCAGTGATAGGGGAGTCCACACCCAAGTCCCCAGACTCTGCCTCCTCATTGGAAGGCGTGCCGGTGGGATTGAGGAGGTCTTCGAAGTATTCCTTCCACCAACCCACAATGTCCCGATTTGAGGTCAGCAGCGACCCATCCCCACAGTAACTGCAAACCTCGGATAAGCTTGATTTCATTGAACTACAGTATGAGAGCGCCAGAGTCATTTAGAGAGATGCTGCATTCCATTTACCTCGGAAGCCGGAAGTCAGTCGGAAATTATGTTACACCTGAGTTAACCATGTTCCAGTACAAGTCAGAAAGCTATTCAGCAATACTGGTTCTAGCCAGGTTCATTATGTTGTGTCCTTATGTCATTGTTAGCAATACAAATATGAATATATTAAATACAGAACATACATTTTTGGGAATTATGTCAATAAATGCATTGATTTACAATATTTATATGGCACACAGGTGTGTATGTAGTTATATTTATTAAAAAGTTCATTTCTGTACTATTGACAGTTAGACCACCTAGGTAAAAGAGCATTTTTAAAATTATTGTGTCCTTTGTTCTTGACTACCATAAAAGTTTATCATATCCTAACATTTATTGATATATTTAGATGGAAGGAAATGGTCCACTGGATTGAACAGAGCACTGATCCAAACTGTAGTACGAATGTATCTTGCAGTTCCGCTTTCATCGTTATTCTGACTGAAGGCCTGGACTCCTCCAGACAAAGAATCCCAGTCTGGTTAACTCAATTTAATAAAATTTTGATTTAAGTAACACCAAATACTAATAGGCTTATGGTTTAATTTAGGATTTGTTATATGGTGTATGTGTGTGTGTGTGTGTGTGTGTGTGTGTATATATAAAATCACTTACCACCAGATACAATGATGGTAGTCTGACTCAAATTCAGATGATGCTGCACAAAACACAGTCATTATTATTAGTTAATTAAATAAAAAATACCTTATTTAAAGATGGGTAATAACAGTGAAACCTAGAAGGGTGTGTTTGGGAGTAATATCCTGCCCGATGCGAATCTGAGCATTGATCGGTTATTGGACTTATGAGCTAACCACAGTTTGTCCATAATGATCACCATGTTTGAACATAAGGGTGTTCATAAGTGCAATTGGCATGAAAGCACCCTGGGCTGCAGTTCGATGATTGATTTTGTAATCGTATCATTGGATCTGCATCCGTGTGTTTTTGATACTGCGACGAAGAGAGAAGCTGAGCTGTCAGCTGATCACCACCTAGCTGGATCCGATGGTGGGTGAAGTTGCTGGATTAACCTGGTAGACCCAAACGCGGATAATAAAGGTGTGTTGGGAACATTCGGCAGAGGCCCCTATCCGGAAGATCTTTAACTTGTACCTCTGACCTCTTGCATCCTGAGGGAGTCGGGGGATATTGAGCCTAAGTGAGCCATGTTCCATGTTCCAGCCTCCATTGCTTTGGTGGTGGTGCGAAGCTGTGGCCATAAGGTTATTGGTGCTTGTTATGGTGGCAAACCCCGGACCCGATGGATGTCGGGCTGTAGAAAAAAGCCTTCTGAGCTGGGTTAGCTGGTGGGACTTTGGAAGCAGCTACCAGCAGCTACCAGCAGGCACCAGCAGGCCAAGTGGAAAGCGACTTAGGAGGTTGCTTATGCAAAAAACTTGGGTGTGGGAGGAGTTTGGTAAGGATATGGATAACGACTTTTGGTCAGCCGCAAACCGTCAGGTAATTAGGGGGGGGGGGATGGAGGACTTCACCCATGCTGTTTACAGCAGGGCCAGAGAACTGCTGACCTCAACTGGGGACATCATCAGGCAGTGGAAAGAATATTTTGAGGACCTCCTGAATCCCATTGATACACCATCTTTGGAGGAAGTGGAGCTGGAAGACCCAGAGTGGGACTTGTCCATCTCTATGTCACAAAAGTAGTCAAAAAACTCTTTGGTGGTAAGGCTTTAGGGCTGGATGAGATTCGCCCTGAGTACTTGAAAGCCCTTGATGTTGTTGGCCTGTCTTCGCTGACACACCTCTTCAACATTGCATAGTCTTTTGATTGGGAGGCTGGAGTGGTAGTCCCAATCTTTAAGAAAGGGGAGTGGAGGATGTGTCCCAATTTTAGGGGGATCACACTCCTCAGCCTCCCAGGTAAGGTCTATGCTAAGCTCCAGGTAGTAACTGAAAGAATGAAATCACTGATACAAGAGGTCGAAATGAGTTTCCTCCGAAAGGAGCCAGCTGAGGGGGTTCGGGTATCTGTCTAGGATGCCTGCTGAATCCTCCCTGGGGAGGTATTTTGGCCATGTCCAACTGGGAGGGGGCCCCGGGGCAGATTACGTCGGCTGGCCTGCAAAATGCCTTGGTATTTTCCTGGTGGAGCAGGAGGAGGTTGCTGGTGAGAGGGAGGTCTGGGGATCCCTGCTTAGACTACTGCTCCCATGACCTGACCCCGGATAAGCGGCAGGAAATGGATAGAAAGATATGTGTATTTTTTATTTATTACATACTGTATGTTGAAAGATAAAGCAGGAAATTCTTAACAATAATAGTATTTGTTTAAAGAATAAAAATAGCATGGAGTATTCCAAACTATAGGCAACATGTTTTATTGGTTTATTGGGAGAGCATATTTTAATTTCAAATTTTGTTCTTTGATTGGATGTGCTGTTGATTGGGCAGTCCTGTAACTGTAAGGTTTGTTAACAACAAATTCGGATTTCGTAAAGAAGCTTGCTACTCAAGTTGTCTTTTTTTCTAGATGCTCTTTTACTCTTGCTGAAGTATTGAGTACACAGGGCCCTCATTTCAATCCGTGACAACACTTACTGTCCCCATCCATGCAAAATGACGTTTTCAGTGAATCCTGGCAGCCTTAAATTTATTCACAAAACAGTATGCTGCCATTATTGGCAGCTGTCACCACACCTGTTACTATAGCAACCACCGGTGGGCTTGCATCCTGAGGCTTGATGTGCAGCCTGGTGTCACTGGTGGGCTGAGTGCCGCTTGGCTTGTGGAAATGTCTCCTGTTGCTCCTTTTGTTTAGGCAGGCTTAAGATGTCCCCATCATGTCATCCTGCTGTCAGCATATTTATCCTGTTACCCTCCAGTCTCCCTCAAAGCTCCCGGCTCTCCTCACCAGGAAGCACTCTGCAGCCCCTGTCTTGAACACAGTCAGGCCTTTCCTGCTCCAGCACTGAAGGCGGGCTTTACTGTACCTGATCGTCACTAATCCATATATGTTCCCAGGCAAGGGCAGCAGGTCCATGCTGAAGGTGTCGCTCAAACCAGCACTCGTCCACGGCGAAGCATGGAGAAAATGGCAGAGCTGAAGCTGAAACGTCTGTGTTGTCATGAATCCGACTGGTTAGAAGCAGGCGGTGAGCGAGGGTGGCATCTGCCCCTGTTTGCATGCCAGCACACTCAAGCTGGCAGCATCCCTTGTGGCTACAATGGCATGTCATTCGTTTGTGGTGTTCCAAGTAGCACCCGAGGAGCTGTACCCTGCTCCCTCGGGCTTAAAGCAAACACGCACCTCATCCATACCAACAATACCTCCGTGACTTCAACTGCAACATAATTATCACCTCTAATACAGTCATCATCAGTATCCAAACAGTGCGTTACTACGGTAACAGCAGTGCCATGAAAGGGAACTGTACTCTGTGCCTCTCCAGTGCCCTGGATGAATGAAACAGTCCATCAGCCCGACACTGCGATGCTGCTGCTCCACCCCAAGTTCCCAGCGCAATCCCAGCATGCCTGGCAGCTCCCCATTAACTCTGCTTCTCTGGTTGGCATGGAAATGCCTGATAGGGATCCACGATAAATACCCAAGACGCATCTTAAAGTGGTACACGAGGACGCCCCTCCCTTTAGGAGGCACGGAGTTTGACGCTATGATTCTGGTGATGTGACGTATGCCTCACGTCAAGCTGTGCCTTTTCCAGTAGCTCTGCCTTCTGGCTTCATACGGGGAAGCGGCTCTGTGTTCCTTTGGTCAGGGTTACAGTGTCCAGTCTCGGGGGAGGAGATCGGAGCTTGTGCGAAAAGCAGGAATGCAGCTTGTAGTACTCAAGTACGGCCAGTAGGGGGGATATCTTTCTGGACGTCTATAAATCAGGACGCAGCATCATTTTAATCACGTTAATATTTAAATAACTGACCTTCAATCTTATCTTGAGACTCACGTACTGACATCAAAACATAAAAAACAGCTTCAGGGGGCCTTGCAGTTTCCTATGGTTGATTGCATATGTTATACTTTAATATTCTGATGTTTTTCATTCCTGTCTTTGGAGAGTCGCTGTAGTCCCTAAAAAATTCCCTCGAAATACATTATGTGACATTAGCCCAGCTAGTCTTTAAGTGTATTTTTTTCCACACCAGGCTTGCTGTGAAAGCCAATAGCTGCCTCGAGCCTTCGGCATTTCAACGCCAGGCTGACGTGAATAAACCCTTCTGTCGGAGATACTGAGTGGGTAAAAAAATCAGTTTCCATCTGAGGCAGCCCTCAGGGGTGTACAGTCCGCACAGGGGCACAGTGCGACACTGGGGTTCCTGCTGCCACTCCTACTGTAATGATGCCCGGTTTCAGTTCGCTTATTTATGGAGATCATGTTTCAATATGTCGCTCATAGTGTACAATTCACTGTTCTTTTATTATATCCGCATTTCTGACAATACCATTATGCCTGTCGCGCCAATAATGGAGGGAGAACTTGGAGAGAGACAGAGAGGAGGGGGGTGAATTTATCAGCGCAAGGGAGGGAGCGAGAGAGAGAGAGGAGGTAGGATGAAATGAATTTGTGAGAGAGAGAGAGAGAGAGAGAGAGAGAGAGAAATATACGTTTGCGCTGACGAGCGGTTCGGAGGCAGTTCGAGGAAAGCCAGGCTGCCCGAAACGAGCCCTACAATACGGAGGATGCGAAACGTTTCCAGACACAAATATATAAATCCGGCCCACTTTACACTGCTGCGGAGGCGGATTTAAAAAGAGTAAACGTAAAAAAGCCGGAGATTGGTGGCTGGTCTGCCTGGACTCAGGAACGGATGCGCAGGGTAGCACTGAGATGTGAGCGATGCCGCCGGCATTGAGGAGGATGCCGATCGTGCCATCTGCAAACAGACTGACAGGTTGATCTGGGGTGATCCACACAAAGAACAGCCGACTCTGTAAGTGCGCGAAGTTTGCCCATGGCGCTGGTGATGGAGCCGGTGAGCAAGTGGACTCCGGGCCAGGTGGTGGACTGGATGAAAGGTAGGGGGTGTGCCGACAGTCCCAGGGTCCGTGTGTATTCATGAGCTGCGCTTCGTGAATTGGTGGTTAGGAGTTGTGTTTCTGTCTTATTACGCATTAAATCAAATAATGCATCGTTCAAAGAATAAAAGCATCTGTAACTACTTTGCGTTCATTTATCAAGTGTTTGCCTGCTTGCTGTACATAAATAATCGCGGTGTCACCTAATAACGGGCGAAGACGGCGAAATAACAAACAAGAGACAGGGATAACCACGGTATGCTGACCCGCTGTCGATCAGGGTACGGCACATGAACCAAGTGGCCGTCCTGGTTTAAGTGTGATCCCGCGGGCATATCACCTATACGGCCAGACCCTGGGCGCTGAATCACCGTACCTACCTCAGAAAGCATTTCAGATACTGATTCAGCTGTTATACTGCAGTTCAGACACAGGGATAACCACGGTATGCTGACCCACTGTCGATCAGGGTACGGCACATGAACCAAGTGACCGTCCTGGTTTAAGTGTGATCCCGCGGGCATATCACCTATACGGCCAGACCCTGGGCGCTGAATCGCCGCCCCTACCTCAGAAAGCATTTCAGATACCGATTCAGCTGTTATACTGCAGTTCAGGGGCATGAAAGATAATACATGGCGACAGATTTACCCACAAAAGCAGCCTAGGCCTATATATTACCCCGAATATGACAACATAACGTGTTATGCTGAGGTCGCTTCTCAAAAGTGCATTTCCCTTGCTTCCTCAAGTTTATAAACCCCGATCCAGTCCTGATCATGTCCTGTTTGGTCTGACTTTGTCCTGGTATAAATGTATGCAGCATTCAGAAGGAAAATCTGCCTGGTTTATGCAAACGACTAAGGGGGTGGGGCACTTGTTGGATGTGGTGATCAGGTTGTTCTGATGTACAGAGGAGGCTATGTTGTAATGGGCTGGCAGTGAGTGCCTCACACTAGTAACGACCTGCTTTTTCCCTCCAATCTATGTCACCTGGCGCTCAGATCCTGGCACTTAATGGCCATGTCTATGTTTTCCATGGTTAGAGAGCTTTCTGCAGGCTAAGAGGAGCTTCTGCAGTGTCTCACCTTCGTCCTCTGATTCTCCTCACGCTGGGATGTTTAAAGTGGCCGGGCCTGACTCTGACTCTGTCTGCGCTCCCATAACATATAAGAAACAGAGCAGCGGAGTCACAAAGTCCCCAGAATAAAGTATAGTTTCCAGAACATGTTGTTTACTGAAGATGAGCAAACTACCCCAGCAGAAATTGAGAAATTGAGGTGAGAGAGAGAGCTGCTGGGTTATGATGGGGTGGAGTAGCGACGCAGTGTGGGGCATGCAGAGCTTTGCTGTTACCCCTGAAGATATGCTTCTTCCAGGCACTAACTGTGGAGTTTAAGCCACCTGTCTAATGCCAGCAAGCTGCTTCTGCGATTCCCCCCTTCGCCCGAGTCGAGTGTGATTCAGAGTGTGGGGGTGAGCGCCAGCTGTACAGCGGCTCCCCAGAAAGGCTCGGTGAGGTGGGTTCTGTGTGCAGGCCACGTCAGAGCCATGTGCTCGCTCAAGTCCAAACCATCTGGGATTAGGGCCAGATCTGGGCCACATTTTGGGACCACTTAGCCTCATTTCCTAAAGGGGCCTTTTGTGGAACAGCTGACGTCTTACCCAGCCTAGCTGGGAAGCGTCACCCTGCACCCAGTGCCCTGCTGGTTTACGCAGAGGAGAGGGGGGGAGCTCAGCCTCCTTCTCACTCAGCTAGGACTGCAAGTTCCAGCCAGCAGAGGTTAGTAGGTGGCTAGTAGGTGATGTGGTGGTTATGCGTTTCTATGCTTTGAAATGTAAAGAAAATTACTGCTGCTTCTGAGCCTGATTTCACACATTGCTCAAAGCCAGGGGTCACCAACATGGCGCCCGCGGCCACCAGGATGCCCCCGAGGACCTCATGAGTCACCCGCAGACCAGTTCTGAAAGTAGCACAACTCACCAGTGAGCAGCATCTAAAATTTAATTTTATCCTGTTGCTATTGTTCTTTAATTACATTTGCATTTATGTAGATTTGAAAATTACAATATCTAAAAAAAGCATTTAATACATATTTATTATACATGAAATTTAGATACGTTTAGGAGGGTGTTTCAAACTGGTAGGCCTTCGTATGGCTCAGTACCCATGAAGTAGCTCTCGGTTTGGAAAAGGTTGGTGACCCCTGGTCTAAGCTATATGCTGTGAAACCTACAGCTAACGTGGCCACCTCAGTGTGTTAGTCAGTTTAAATGCTGTCTCTGTCTCTCTGGCATTCACCTCTGTTTCTGCCCATATGAACATCGGGCAGTCATGAAGGATGGTTCAGTTTTTATTTTGCTCAGTGCAGATTTTAACTTAACGCGCCATGTTTTGTAACAAACTCGTGGTAGTGGATTCTTCGAGCACTGCTTACCCCCCTACTGCAGCAGGGGGCCTGCTGATTGGCAGAGATCACCATTGTTCCCTTTGTAAGGAATTAAAAAAGTCCAGAAAGTAGTTGTAAGTGAACAAAAGCGAACTGGAGACAATGAGCCTTGTAGGGAGCGGCTTGAGATGCCGGCATCTCTGTCAGCGTGGGGATTTTCCATTGATTCTTACGCTAATACGTTTTCCTGAAAATAGTTTCGACAATGACTTTAAAACCAGTGTGCACGGACAGAGGCAGTCATCCTAACATGTTTGTAATTTGACAGCAAGGCCTACTGCTGGCCCCTGAGTCCTTGAGTGACATCATCAGAGGAAACCCCACAGCATGATGCCGTTAAATGGACACCCTGCCTTCCCTGCTCCAGACCAGCACAGTATAATTCGTCCTCCTGTGACTGCGAGGAGCACAGAGCAACAGACCTGATGGGGCCAAGCTGTTTGACTGTTGCACTGTGCCTGTGTTTGTGCTGAAGGATGACTGTGCCTCATGGATGTGTCACACAGAGTCGAAAGTCGCCGTAAGCACTGCTGCCGCTGCAGTATGGTGGCCGTACTGTGTCAGCACATGTTGAGAAACAATATGAGAACAGTGACTGGAATGTTACTGCTTAGTTATTGGCATTTTGAAGAGCCAAAAGCAGAATGTGCACTGTCTGTGCATGGCTGGGGTCAGATGTTCACAGGACATTTGAAATGGATAAATCTTTATCAATTTAGCAGACAGCTGGTTCTGGATCTTCATCTGTTTTAGCCACACTAGGAGGAGAATCCGACTTACATGCACACAATAAGTCATCTACACTGTAGACACACATAAACCCCAAAGACACATGTGAGCACCAGCATGCTAAACATGCACACAGACACATACCCCCACATGTTTCTGTTCATATATTTGTGGGGACCGGACATTCATTCTATGAGAAAGAATCTAATCTCAACAATGACAAAATTAACCCCTATCTAGCCATAAGTAACCAAACAAAATGTGTCTTTTGACATTTGTAGTTTTTAAAAAGGGGACCAAAAATGGTCCTCACAACATCAAAAAACAGTTTTTTCTCACATAATATAATATATACATAACCCCCAGACACAAAGCGCACACACACACAGTTCATGTATTCATATCTTTATGGGGACTCTCCATTAATTTCCATGGGCATAACCCTAAAATCCCGACTATGACAGCTCCTACCCAGCCTTAATCCTAACCATAATTAATCAAACATATTAAAAGGCTTTTGCCATTTTTAGTTTTTTGATTGCATATTTTTACGAAGTTGAGGTTGTCCGTGTGGGGGCCATAAAAATGTCCCCACAAGGTAAGAAGTTACAGGTTTTTATCACATTGTGGAGAAATCTGGTCCCAACAATATAATAATGACACATACACACACACACACACACACGTACGCACAACCGCAGTGCCGAGTGGGCGTCCTGCCTGCTCTAGGTGGCTTTTTGTTTCTCTAGATGTGTGTAGAAGTGTGTTGATGTGCAGTCCGTGGGTGGCAGTGGAGTGAGTCAGCACTAAATCACACTGAACAGGCTGGCATGGACTCGCTGATCCCAGGATAGAGGATCTGAGTGCAGCACAGGTCCACTGAGCTGTGAAGTCTGTTTAAATGCATCACAGTTTGGGCTCCGAGCAACAAGCCGGACATCTGAACATTGGGAAAGTGTTTATAACCAATAATTTTTTTAATGAGGCACAGCGATATTAGGGATTGACAATGACAGACAGAATATTTATGTCCTCACATAAGACAGTGAGACAGCTGAGTGATTGTATCCTCACTGAGACAGTGAGACATCTGAGTGATTGTATCCTCACTGAGACAGTGAGACAGCTGAGTGTTTGTATCCTCACTGAGACAGTGAGACATCTGAGTGTTTGTATCCTCACTGAGACAGTGAGACAGCTGAGTGTTTGTATCTTCACTGAGACAGTGAGACATCTGAGTGTTTGTGTCCTTACTGAGACAGTGAGACAGGTGAGTGTTTGTGTCCTCACTGAGACAGTGAGACATCTGAGTGTTTGTGTCCTCACTGA
>JAODUD010000082.1:22525261-22538071 GCA_026784285.1 Stomatorhinus walkeri | reverse complement strand
CTTGCCTGTGACAGATGGCGTTCAGCATCCGTGTCGGGGGGGGGGGGGGGGGCTGCCGAGATCGCCCTGCTCGTTTGTTATGAGGAACTCGTCAGAGCCGCCGTTAATGAATGTTTTCCTTGCTAAAGCTAATGGTTCTGTGGCCTGGCGTCCGGGCAGGGGGGTGTCCATCTCCATGGCGATGGGGAACCAGTGTTTCTGTGAGCATGTGTCTGTGAGTGATGTGTGGTGTTGGGGAGTAACTAGTGACATGTAACAGTGTTACATAATAAAATTACAAAATAAATGTAATAGTAATCCATTACAGTTACTGAGAAAAAATACATAATTAGACGTACTAATCCAAATGTTAGTGGTTACATCCAAATATATTCTTTTTGTTAAAAAGCTTATATGTATAGTATATTCATTTTGTTGCTTTGCATCTTATCGCTGTGCAGAAATGCTTTCTTTCAGGATATTTCCAGACAAAGCTGGTCAGCAAAGCCTTTGGGATTTTCACCTTATTGGAAGTGTAAAACATTTGTTAAAAAAGTAAGGAAATGAAGTTACATTACCTTGATGAAGTCATCAAAATACTTGCATGACTTTACATTACATTTTTAACAGAGTAACTAATAATCTGTAACTTACTACATTTCCAAAGTAATCTTCCCAACACTGGTTGTTTGTGATGGGCATGTGTGACTGTTTTACATGCGAGAATGTGCACAGGGTCGGCCCTCGTGTGCACGCCAACAGCAATGCTGTGGGGAACTGGTTTGTGTGAGTGATTCCTGCCCCCCCCCCCCCAGTCTGCCTTGGAGGCTCCAATCATGAGAGAATGTTGTCATGTTCTACTTTTGCATATGGAGTATTTTTGCCGGCAGCGCGGAGAGCGAGCAAATGCACTTTGTAAAGGCCCCTGTCGTGGTGTTAGCTTCTAAGTGCCACTTGAGCGACGTTTAAAAACAGGCCCTTCTTAAGCCTGTGCCAAGTGCATGCTGAAGGTAGGGGGCTCAGGTCTGGGCTTCTACTTGAACCTGGGTGCCAGTGTGTGAGGTTCCCATCAGGCGTACATTCTCTGAATTTACCGACGCAGACTTTGCACAGTTAGGCGGGGCCGTTGCCTCGGTTACTACCCCCCTCCCCAGTCTTACACAGCGCAGGTCTTTGTTTCTATACAGTCTTTGCTCCCAGGCATAAGCAGTTGTGTACATGTGAACATATTCAACATGCAACATGCAGCTGCCCAGCTCTGATTGTGATGCATGCCCTATGGATATGCGCATCATATACACATTATGTGCATTTTACTGCGTCCGCAGGAATATTTCAAGGGTAAATTTTAACATAAGCAAGGTGTTTTTTTTGTCTCTTGGGATTGTAAATAAACTGTATTGGACCAAAAAGGTATATTCAGAGAGATGATAAGTAATATATTTAGTGATTTAATTAAAAAAGATCTTGTGTTGACATTACAGTATAACGACACATTGAATGAATATTTTAATCATATTTATTGCTACTAGAGGAAGCCTTGAATGGTTGCCATGCTATCAAGCTGTTGCCATGCAACAGCGTGATTGGCAGATAGGAACGATGATTCCTGAAGGTGCCTGCGAAGCGCAGTCGAACACAGGCTATGGTAGGGAGCAGTGGGTAGGAGCCAGGCACATGTAAGAGGCTGCGTGTTAATGCTTATTTACTCTTCTCCCAGGTTCCTGCTTTTAAAATTCTTGTGATGGTAACTGGAGCCAATAAACTTACACTCTTTAAATCAAAGTTGTACTCTGGTATCTTATTGCTGTCTTCTGCTGGTTCACCTGCTTTCTCACTATAATGTTGTTAATACCAATTCCCCAAGGTCGGGTCCCCAGATTCCTGTCCTGGAGAGCCAGAATCCAACACAGTTTGCAGATTTCCTTGCTCAGACACATAAGAATCAGCTAATTGCTTTAGTGGGTGTGTCTGAACAGAGAAATCTGTTGACTATTGATTCTGGGCTTCCTGACTTTAGGTGAAAGTCTTCAGTACCATGGTGTCCCTGCAGAGGGCGTAGGTAAAGACATTTGCTATGCCTTCTGAATGGATTTCCACAGTGCAGGGGACACACACAGCCAGACCATTCCTACATAGCAGAGACGCGCTGCTCAACCTGACAAGCCTGCAGTAACTCGTGGCCGTGAGCTGCTGGGAATGTCTACACCAAGCCAGTTGCGTCCTGACCCATTGCTGGTTGCCCAGCGCCAGATATCACGCCTCTCTAATGATCACTCCGCAGACGTAGGCAGACACAAACGCTCAGACACATTTTAAAACTACATTTATTCATCTGTTTATGGCATAACGGGCTTCTTGGTCGGCATTCAATTTTTGCTTGGCTTTTCTCTACAGTTTCCAGATGATCAGCGAAACAAATCACCAGATGACCCCCCCCAGGAACATTTTAGCTACATCACTAATTATATAAGAGGATATTTTTTTCTGCTTCCAGTCACTCTGTGGCACTGTATTTATGCCAGTTTCTGCCCCTCCGTCTCCACATGCTTCCCCCCCAAGCCCGCTGCCCCCATGTCTCCTCCTGGAACACGACGAGGCCGTGAGCCCCGCTTGGGGGCACAGGGTGACCTCAGCCTGTTCCACGCCATGGGGCCTTCAGGGCCTGTCCTTCCCCTTCTTGTCTGTACCTATTTAAACAGTCAGCTCCGCCTGTCCCCCAGCCTGCTGTGTCCTCTGCCCATCATCTCACTTCCAGGAATCACTCTGCTAAATCAGCTCTTCTTACCACTGACCTCTTCTGCCACCACAAAATCCCGGCTTTGATTTCGTCAGTCCTGCTGCACAGTTGCCAGGGCAGTAAATCCACTGAAGAGCTGCCGCAATCCAGTGCCTGGACCTCAGAAAGTTGACCAAATTCCTCACAGTCATTTCTGAAGCTGTGCTCTGCCGCGTATCTGGAAGCATGGTCGCCAGGGTGGTCGCTTATGCCTACATATGGTGGGGGTTGGGCAGCAGCATGAGTGTGCACTGCGTTCCACTCAGGGGCCGCGGCAGTCTGCTCACCTGTCTCCAGCTGTCACTCTCAGGGATGTACTCAAGTATGTTTGCCGTGGCCACCTCCTGCCCATCACGCCACTTCCGGCCTCCCACCAGTAGGGCGGCGCCCTCCAGCGGAGCCAGGCCATAACTGAAGCGGTCGCTTGGCATAGGCCGAAGGCGACTCCACTCGTTATGGTCAGGGTCAAAGCATTCTATATCGCTGAATAGCTCGTACATTCCCAGGAAGACATAGAGCTTGGTACCCAGTGCTGCCATCTGGTGGCCAGAACGGGCAATCGACATGGCTGCACATTTTTTCCACTGTAGCTCACAGAGATCAAGACTGTGCATGTCTTTGCTACTCTGATGCCTCTCACCGTGGATCCCTCCAGATATGTAGATATTGTGCCGGTATGCAACGCAGGCCTGACCATACATGCCACATGGCAGCACTGCCGCCTGCCGCCAACGGCCCACACGCATGTCATATGCCTCCACCGAGTCTAGAGGCACCCCATTCTCCTGCCGCCCCCCTACTGCGTAGATCACACCGTTCACTACGCAGCACGAGAACTGTGCCCTGCGCTCCCCCATAGGGGGCGCCATCTCCCAGCGCCGGAAACGGGGGTCGTAGCGCCACACCTGGTTGCTGGCCAATGAATCGTCAGCCCCATCGGCACACATGAGCTCCCCCCCAAGGACAAACAGGAAATTGCCCACGGTGCAGGCGCAGTGGTGTCGGACTGTGCAGGGGAGGTCAGTGAGGTGCTGCAGCTTCCGGTGGCAGGGGAAGAAGGCCAGGACTTGTCCCTCGGGCTGGCCTTCCTGTGAGCTGCCCCCTACCAGCAGCACCTGGGTGGTGGTGGCACGCAACATGGTCTGGGGGCTCTGCAGCAGAGGCTGCCAGGGTCCCTGTGCGTGGTACCGCAGGGCTTTGAGGACCAGGCTGCGCACAAATGGGCTCCTCAAAGGGGCCCGGCCCGAGGAGAGCCAGGACAGCACCTCTGGTGGGACTAGGCCAAAGCGGATCCGGCTCAGCAGCAGGTCACTCTTCACGGCACTCACGTGGTTGCTGTCCAGCCAATCCAGCACCAGGAGCAGCAGTGGCAATTCATCCACCCCGGGCATCTCTGGTACCGCCAGCGCTTCCTGCAGGGAGTCCAGGTTCAACTCGAGCAGCCCCACTCGGTCTCCCATTGGGCCCAGCAGCTCCCCCATGTAGGCGCCGATGAAACTGTCGGCTGCGGTCAGGGCGCCGGGCACCCCGTAGCGGGCAGCCATGTTGGCGAAGAAGCAGCAGGTGTCCAGGCTGAGGTTGTCGCTCATGTACTGGCTGCAGAGCTCCACGGCATGAGTCACCTGCAGGTAGCTGGCAACCTCCAGTGTGTCCTCCAGTGTAGAGGGCGCGAGCGAGAGCCAGGAGGTATACATGAATTCCAAGATGATCTGCAGCCCCCTGGAGGACAGCGCCGGCAGCACAACGCGTCTCGCCCGCGACTCCTGCGTGTGTTCCTTGAACATGGACCAGAAGTAGTCGCTGGAGCAGGCAAGCAGGCTGCGGTGCGCTGGGAAACGTGCGCCATCCGCTGCCACCAGCAGCACGTCACAGAGGAGCTCCTGTGAGCGCAGCTGCTGGTACTGGCTCAGAACCCGGCCACCGTGCTGCTCGCTCATCACCAGGAAATAGCTCATGGCTCAGGGGCCCTGGACCGCCGCTCCGGGTGGGAGGCTGAGGCCGTGGGGGGCCGGGATGAAACGTTGCCCCTGCGATGTGCACTCTGCAGCTTGTTTCGGGCATCTGATACATCAGTGGTCTAATTGGAGGGTTTCCTGTGTGACTCCACCCACCGCGCCAAAACATGCTCACTGTCAGGCAACGAAGGAGCCAGAGATGGTGGGAGGGAGGCTGTCATATGACGGTCCAGCTCCCTCCCAGCTGCTCCTAGTAATGCACACCCGGTGCTTCAGTGTGCCAGTCCCCTGGGGGGGTCACAGCCCTCCAGGACATGATGATGGAGTCAGTGTCCTCTTTGCTGGGCACTGCTTGGGAGAAGGGTGAGCTATTGGGTCAGCAATTGGAGGGGGGGGGGGGGGGTGTGCACTGAATCTGAACTCAGGAAATAGGAGGGTTAGTCAGCGGTGAGGACTGCACTACACACAGCACCCCCCCAGGCGGGACAGAAATAGATCTAGGGGCAGATCATGGCACATGATGGATCCTGGGGGTCTTGGAGTGTGAGGGAATGCATCCAGACTCCGTAGACCAGCATTGGTGGCAGTCCGGGCGGTTTTGGTGGGTCCCTCAAGGAGATGAGTGTCACTCCAAGCACTGACTCCGGCATCCTCTGCGGGGGGCCAGGACTAAGGGGGTGATTATAAGGTGGCAGATGCTGGTGCAGTCTGCCTTCCACAGCTTTAGGGGATCAGGGTACATTTGACCTGAGCGGGGCTGTTATCTGCAGGCCACACGTGATGAATCTGACCAGGGGGTGGGGGAGCTATTTTTAGTGCTTATCAACTTCCTCTTGTAAATGATAGACCTGGCTTTATGTAGCAGGGATACACTTCGCTTGTTTCATCAGATCTCCTAGACAAACTAAAGGAGTGAGATCATATGACAAAGAGAGTCGCCCAGGCTGATGCGAGGTCCGTGGTCAGGTCCAGCTCAGCCTTAATGAGGAAGGATGCTTTGGGTGTCTGATTTTCAGTTTCCCAGGAATCACGGGGGAAATTAAAAAGCAGCTTGTAGTAGTGGGAGGTCCACTCAACAGGGGGCATGTTCACTGCTTCATTCCAGCCACCTGGGGCAGAAATGGCAGGCTTTCCCTGGACGACCGTGTGTCTGTACTGAACCAGGCGTCTATTTTCAGCACAATCACACATCAGCTATGGAATTCAGTGCTGCTGTGTTTACTGTCATAACAAGAGCGGCCGAGGGGGTCAACACTGTAATCCTGGGGCAGCAGGTCTCTGTGTGTGTATATATGTGTGTATGAGAGAGAGGGAGAATCTCACCAAGCACAACACAGATGTTTGTCTATACTAGTTTATTGTATTTTTTTGTGCTATAATCGGCCCAAGTTAACAGGTTACCCAGCTGCCCTGAGTGTGTTTTGCAGCTTTACAGGTGATAAAGAGGCATATGAATGTGGGGTTGGTTTTGGAGTGGCGGGGGGGGGGTGATGGTTCGCGTCTCCTAGCAGCCCCAGCTTCAAGCCCGACTCCCCGGCCCCTCAGAGCAGGTCCTGCCTGTCTGCTTCCTCTTCATCATCGCAGGAATTTTGTGAGGAAGCTGGAATTCCTGTGGAGGATTTGGCCCCAAGTCCTGGAGTTATCTATGGTAGCCGAAGAAGGGGTGCTGTAAAGGGGGGCAGTAGGGTGATTCCTAGGGACTGCAAGTAATAGAGGCCATAAAAATATAGAACATAACTAGACCAGTCTGGGTTAGGGGGCCTGATATCATATGCATTCAGTGGGCCCAAAACCTCCAGCAGAACCCCCAAGCTGGACTTTGGTGTTGTTGTCCAGGGGTTGGTGGCAAGACAGGCAGTCAGGCATGTTATGAGGTCTGTACTGCAGTCCAGAAGATGCGCAGGGACACAGGCACAAGCGGGGAGTGTTTTAAACATGTAAATAAGATGTAACTGAGACGAGAGCAATGGGTTCACTGTGCTTTATTCATACAGTCAAAAGAAACAAATAGAACTACAGGCCTCTGATCATGTGGGCGGGGCAGCAGTTGAGGGGCCAGGGATGCTGGGAGATCGGGGGCGGCGGGTGAGCAGGAGTCAACTGTACTGGAGCACGGAGCAGGAACAGCAGAGAGGGTGTGACTCCGAATAGCGGATGCAGCTGGAGAGGACAGGCTCAGCCCGACACCACGGCCACTGCTCAGTCTGCACTTCCTGTGCAGGGATATGACCCATAAGGCAGCGCAGCGACGTCCTACGTGCTTCTGACAAATCAGACTCAGGGCTAAGGGACAGGAGGTGGGGAGGAGAGAAGAGCTAGTGACAGAAAGTGGGGCAGCCAGGGCCCACGCTGGCCCCTCCTTGCTGGGATCCCACGTTGAAAGCGGTCAACATTGCAGTCTATAGCAGATAGTTCTGGAACTGGCCCGCTACGGGTCGACCCCCCTGCCAGCCCCAGAGATAAACAACACAATGACAAGAAAGAGCTCTGTGCACGCCAAGGTGAGAAGAGTGCAGGGAGCCAGGGGGCGCCACCTCTAAGTGCCCCAATGCCGGGTCGACGTCCCAGCTGGCCCCTAAGGCATGTGGCTGGGCCTGTCTTTCAGTCTCTGTGGGGGATGGTGAAGCCGTGACCTGTCAGTCCCTCATTTAGATATATGTTTCATAGTTTGACATTGATGCTGCTGAGTTTCCTACAAGCACAAACACTTCTGGGTGAATCTGTGGGTTTGATGGCTGGTTTACTGGCCTCTTGCTTCTGTCGGTGGAAAAGATGAGATCACGCATTACAGCTTGTTGTGTTTGGGTCTATACCCTCTACTCTCTTTGTGTTTGGGTGTAGACCCCTATACTCCCTATCTGTTTGGGTCTATACCCTCTACTCTCCCCGTGTATGGGTGTAGACCCACTATACTCCCTATCTGTTTGGGTCTCTTCCTGTGTTTGGGCATAGACCCCTGATACTACCTATCTGTTTGGGTCTATACCCTCTACTCTCCCTGTGTTTAGGTGTAGACCACCTATACTCCCTATCTGTTTGGGTTTCTACCCTCTACTCTCCATGTATTTGGGTGTAAACCCCCCATACTCCCTGTCTGTTTGGGTCTATATCCACTTGTTTTTGTCCTTGGGGGACCAGACAGGGTCAGAGTGACGGTCCTGTCAGCAGATACCCCCTGTGTTGAAACTTTATAAATAGGATCTTGTTGACCTCACCAGAATGCAGATGGCTTAAAGTAGCAGTGCTGCTGGTTGTTGTTGTTGTTGCAGAGCTACACTGACATCTTGTGACCAAACCGTAGCATGACACATTTGCAAAGAACCATGCTGTTTGAGACTGTGTGAGTGTGTAAGAGGTTGTATTTATAAATGTGTATGTTGGCACATGTGTGGACTTGCATGAGTGTGAACTTACATGATAATGTGTATTGGTATGAGTGTGTATTAGTGTGTATGTGTGACTATATTGGTCAGTGTGTGTGACTGAGTATCAGTCAGTGTATGTTACTGTGTGTAGGAAACACTGACACACTGTACCCACCAGCTACTCCTTAGTCACCCATCTCAACTCGCTCTTGACATTCTGGATCTCAGACAGGTTCACTGCTGGTCCAGGCAGCTTGAAAGCTCCAGGAAGATGCTTCTTCTCCTCACTGGCCACAGGTGTCACCTGGGGGTGTGGCAGGGGTAGGGTAGTGGGGTGGGGGCATGGTTTGATCCTGCCTCGGGGAGTTATGGGCACAGATGTGTGCGCGGGCACCTGTGTGAGTCCTCACCTCTTCCAGGTCTTCAGACTCCTCTCTCCTCTTGACTGGGTGTCCTGCTCCCGGACGCAGCGCTCCCATGGGGATGTTGAGATTAGCCTGTGAAGAAACACGCCCATGAAATGAGGCCCCGTCCCCACTGCCACCCCAGCCGGGTGCCCATCCCTAACAGAAGTCTAGCATCGCCATCACTCTGCTCACCAGTGCCACCATGTGGACAGTTCTACAAGGTGCAGAGGGAGCGGGGTCATGCTGTGAATTACCAAATCACTCTGTGGAGGTCATGGGTGTTTGGGGCGGTCAGTCCTATAGCGAGGAACAAGTCACCCACCACACCCCCCACCTGAAGAGACCGTGTCACAGAAATGCTCAGCATTGGCTTGTCTTGATGAACTACCTTCTGGGGGATTATAAGTAGATTCCTTCCCGAAAAATGGACGGTAACATGCTTCCCTGTTGACTGAGGAATATCTCCCCAAAGCTGCTGATCGCAGAGCATCCAGCTTCCGCCTGGGCATGTAAATGTCTTACCATCCCCCAGAGATAGAGATCTGTGTGTGCTTTTGTGGTCACAGAGCATGCAGTGTGGAGGAGGCTGTACTGCTGTGTGTATTTTTGTTTGTGTGTGTGTGTGGGTTATGTATATTTTACATTGTGGGGACCAAATGCCCTAACAATGTGATCAAAACCTGTTATTTTGATATTGTGGGGAGCATTGTTTCAGTCCCCAAACGGCAATCAAAAACTAAGAATGTCAAAAGTGTTGTATTATGGTTAAGGGCTGGGTGGGGGTTAAGGTTGTCATGGTTGAGATTAGGCTTATGCCCACTGAAATGAATGGACCGTCCCCACAAAGATATGAATACAAATGTGTGTGTGTGTCTCTGTGTCTGTGTGTGCGTGTAGATTATGTTTATATTATATTGTGTGGGAGCAAATGTCCCTCACAATGTAATAAAAACTGACATGTTATTTTGACGTGGTGGGGACAATTATTCAGGTCTGTGAATGCAACCAAAAATCTAAACACACAAGGATAAAATTCATCTGTGTGTGTGTGTGTGTGTATCCCTTCTCTGTGACAGTCGTATCAGGTATCAGGTCATTTCCACCAGCATGTTAGTCACTCAGTATTTTTGGCTTCTGTTTTTCTCACACCTTGCACAGTAAGTTACTTGAAGCCACTAAACATCAACACATTGACCAGGGGCTATTTCTGTTTGCAGTGTGCCTTAACAAAATTTCAGGAATGTTTTACTAATAGACCTTTAACGTTTGCTCCATGAGCTATGAACACCTGCGTGATACTCTGAACCCAGCGTGATGCAAAGCCAGAGAGTGTAAGGCCTGAAACATGAGTCTGAAGGCACCTGGCAGTAACATACATGCTCACAGACAGCCACAGACAGCCACAGACAGCCACAGACAGCCAGAGTCTCTCTCATACAGCCCCAAACACCACATGTGCTCACAAACCCGCTGAAACACAAAGTTTCTGAGCATCTCTACCCTACCTGAAGAGCCTTCACGTTGGATGACGGCTGCTTGGACATCTTGTACGTGAGATACTTTATCCTGCAGGCACAGACACAGAGAGAGGTGAGAAAGCAGCCAGTCTCTTTGTGTCTATGGGGGGGTTGGATGACTTTCAGGAATCCAAGATAGTCTTTCAGTTGCTTAGTGACCCCAAGCAGCAGGACAGTTATAGCATTGGATAATACTAAATCATTTATGAGCAGGTATACAGATAACAGGTGTACAGGTGCTGTATGTTAGGTACAGGCACCAGGTGTACAGATAACAGGTGTATAGAGGCTGTATGTGAATGTACAGGTAACAGGTGAACAGGTGCTGTATGTTAGGTACAGGTAACAGGTGTACAGGAGCTGTATGTAAACATACAGGTAGCAGGTGTATAGAGCCTGTATATGAATGTACGGGTCACAGGTGTACAGGTGCTGTATATGAATGAACAAGTAATAGGTGTATAGGTGCTGGATGTGAAGGTACAGGTAAGAAGTGTACGGGGCCTATATGTGAACATGCAGGTAACTGGTGTACAGATATTGTATGTTACATACAGGCACCAGGTATACAGGTAACAGATGTACAGGTGCTATTTGTTAACATAAAGGTACTACATGTTCAGGTGCTGTGTATGAATGTACAGGTAACAGGTGTACAGGTACTTTACATCAATGTACAAGTGACGGGTGTACAGGTGCTGTGCATGAAATTGAGGTATCCAAATAAGTAGAGATTATAACTTTAATTTCTAAGCAGTTTAAACGAATTGGGTGTGCTTAGGCTTTACAGATGATATCTTAGACATTGTTTCCAACACCTTACACAAACCATACATATGCGTCTTTTTTCCTGTTCCGGCAAAAGTAAACAAGTCATTTGTATAGAGAGTTAAATGTCAGAATAACCCTGTGGCTGGGGTCGGTGGTTATACGGTGGGTGTGGCATTCCACAATAGCAGCCAAACACTTAACAAATAACTTAGTGTTCCCAGGTCTACTGATCCCACTACCAGTTTGCATCTCGCACCACAATGTAAATTTGGTCCAGCATTGCGCCAGTGGCTGTCTGCTGCCTTTCTGTTCCTGGACTCTGAAAGGGCAGCAAGACAGAAGCAGTTCGAGAACACAGGGGATATTTATAGACAGGAGTGTGGAAAGAGATAAACAGGCACTGGAAGACAGAGAGAGTGCTTCTGGGAGTGACTACAGGGACGGAAAGTACGTACTCCTTAGTAACAGTTACCGTGGTAATGTTTACATATCAACAATAAGCATGACTTTAGCAAACTCTACAATAGAGAGGGAGACCATCGTGTAGCACAGCTAAATCCGCCTGGGAGAGACTGTCCTGTAGCACAGCCATACCCACCCAGGGGAGACCTTCCTGTAGCACAGCCATACCGACCCTGGAAAGACCGTCCTGTAGCACAGCCATACCAACCCCAGAGAGACCATCCTGTAGCACAGCCAAAACTGACCCCAGAGAAACCGTCCTGTGCATAGCCTTCTATGACATTACAGTTCTCAGGCCTAGTGCTCTAACCACTAATCCACAAAGCTAAAATCACACGCTGAAATGTTTCGCTTTTTGTAACAAAAATCACATAAACCAACAGAGACTTATCCCACTATTGTGGGATAAGATTCCAATGGCTGATAGAAACAGGGAACATTTCAGCTGCAGTTTGGATGTTTCCAGAAGTTGTAGCCTAGAAAAAGTGGCACATCACTGAAGTCTCACCAGATTTGTTCTGCACGTAGTACGTTTCTGAAACTGCAGAGTATCAAACAAGCAGGAATGTAGGGCAGCGTGGAAGGCCCCCTGTCTCTCTGAGGCTGCTCTGTAAGCAGGTGCTCTCTGCCATGAAAACACAAACACGACGGCCCCGCTGCCCACCTACCTCTGCCAGCCCCGACACGACGTGACGGAGTCGCTGCGGTGATGAAGTGGTAGCACACCGGGCTCATGTGAATATTAGTGCTGTCCCACTGAGCTGTGGGCCCTGCTACTCTGGGGGAGGGGGGTGGCTCTGTCACAGGGATTTCTCCCATAGCTGGCATTTGTTCTCCTTATAAATAGCCCAGGGACTGTGACTTCTCCATGCACACACACTACAGACACCCACACACGTTATCAGACACTAATAGACACAGACACACACCAACACCACATACACTAACATACACACACAGATTAGGTTTCTATATATCTAGAGGAGTATTTTTGTTTTTTAATTGCAGTCACAGATTTTTTTTAAAATTGAGTTTCCACTTGTGGGGATAAAACATGTCCCTACAAGGTCATAACAACAGGTTTTTATTACACCGTGGGGACATTTAGTTCCGATAATATTATACATACATGATCACAGACACACACATTCATATCTTTGTGTGGACTGTCTGTCCATTTGTATGGGCATAAACCTAATCCTAACAATAACAACCTTGACCAATACCCAGCCTTAACCATAAGTAACCAAACAAAAACAAGTCTTTTGGCACTTGTAATACTTACAAAACTACAGACACACACTCACAAACACCCACTAACATACATCCTCTAAACACAAACTTCATATATTCCTGTCATTATGGGGACTCTCCATTCATTTGTATGGGCATAACCCTAAGTCTAACTAAGATAACCTTAACCCCTACCCAGCCCTAACCTTAACCATAACTATCCAAACAAAATAAAAGAATTCTGGCTGTTTTAGTTTTTAATTGTACACACACACACACACACACACACACACACACACACATGTAGGGTAAACATATCCTTATGGGGACCGCTCATTCATT
>JAODUD010000082.1:22432594-22461596 GCA_026784285.1 Stomatorhinus walkeri | reverse complement strand
GCTGTGAGAGCTGTGTATAGGGGTTTGCCGGCGTTGCTGTGAGAGCTGTGTATAGGGGTTTGCCGGCGTTGCTGTGAGAGCTGTGTATAGGGGTTTGCCGGCGTTGCTGTGATCTCTCCCACTATCTCTAATGCTCAGGTGGGCAGCCACATTACTGGGGGCGACATCTATGGGTCTGTGTTCGAGAACTCGCTCATCAAGCACAAGATCATGCTGCCTCCCCGCAACCGTGGCACCGTCACCTATCTGGCCCCCCCAGGCAACTACGACGTGTCTGTGAGTGTTGTCCCCCCCCCGCCTGCCTGTTGCTGAGGGTGCTGTCTGCTCATTACACCACATTGCGTATATGTTCCCACCCCTGCAGGACGTGGTGCTGGAGCTGGAGTTCGAGGGCGTCAAAGAGAAGTTCAGCATGGTGCAGGTATGGCCAGTGCGGCAGGTGCGGCCGGTCACTGAGAAGCTACCCGCCAACCACCCCCTGCTGACGGGCCAGCGCGTGCTGGACGCCCTCTTCCCGTGAGTGTCCTCGCGGCTCTCCGGGCCATGCTGTGTGTCCTGCTGACATCACATGTGCCAACCTGCTGTGTGTGTGGGGCACAGGTGTGTCCAGGGTGGCACCACCGCGATCCCTGGTGCATTCGGCTGTGGCAAGACTGTGATCTCTCAGTCCCTGTCCAAGTACTCCAACAGTGACGTCATCATCTACGTGGGCTGCGGGGAGCGTGGCAATGAGATGTCAGAGGTCCTCAGGGATTTCCCTGAGGTCAGTGGGGGGGGGGGTCTGAACAAATTCGATTGGACTATAGAGATGCCATGGCTGATACTCACTGATGATGGCCCTGCCCCCCACAGTTGACCATGGAGGTGGATGGGAAGGTGGAGAGCATCATGAAGAGAACGGCACTGGTGGCAAACACCTCCAACATGCCTGTGGCCGCACGAGAGGCCTCCATCTACACAGGTACTGCGTTATTCGGAGAGTGTAGGTCAGTGGGCTAAGCCTGTGTGCCTGTAATCAGAAGGTTGCTGGTTCAAACCGGCAGATAGCACCAGACTTGGATTATTAGAGATGAGTCACTTCCTGGCATGTTATGGCAGGGGTAGGTTGGGAGGAGGTGTCTCCTGGCTTTTGTGGGTTCAGCTCCCTCATCAGTCTGGCCTGGGTTCAATTCCCTGTCAAGGAAGCAGTGATGCCACTGAATTTCCCCTTGGGATCAATGAAGTACATATTTATTGAACATAAATGTTCAGACTCCCGGCGGATGCCTGAAGCCACAAATACCAAACTCAACATTACTATGTCTCTTCCTGCACCTATGATAAATAATGTATAAAATGTATGAAATAGGCACAATAGTAGATTAACAAAAATAGCTACTAACAAAATGGAACAATTGTAACAATATACTGCACTGCGATACCTTGACAGTTAATGGGACCAAGATGGCTGCTAAGTGACCAATGGGCAGGTATACAGTGAAGTTATGCTGGACAAGCATAGGAAGCAAAGGAATGATCCATGTCCCAGGCAGGATAGCATGAGATTTGTTCAGTCTCTCGCTATACATGCAGTTCCACCATCTTACCTCTGAGTGTCAGCAGTGAGCTGTGTTCTGCAGTGATGTCACACCCCCTGTTCTCCATCCACAGGAATCACACTCTCAGAATATTTCAGAGACATGGGTTACAATGTCAGCATGATGGCTGACTCCACCTCACGATGGGCTGAGGCCCTTAGGGAGATCTCAGGTCGTCTGGCAGAGATGCCTGCTGGTGAGTGTGCCCCCCATTGGAGCACCATAGCACTCCTGCAGAATCTTGGATCATTAATAGAGATTATTTGTGCCCACTGACTTTCTGCAGACAGTGGATACCCTGCCTACCTGGGGGCACGGCTGGCCTCCTTCTACGAGCGAGCAGGACGGGTGAAATGCTTGGGCAATCCTGAGCGAGAGGGCAGCGTCAGCATCGTGGGGGCGTAAGTACACACTCTGCCCAGCAGTTGGCACTCTTGGTGCTTGTGTGAGGCAAACCCTGCCCTGTTGTAACCCAGGCCTTCCTGTCTCGCCCCCTCCCAGTGTTTCGCCCCCTGGTGGTGATTTTTCAGATCCTGTGACATCTGCTACCCTGGGAATCGTGCAGGTAATCCTATACAGACAGAGATAGAAGGGTTAAGGTGGAGGGGGGGTTGAGGCCCTGCTCGCTATTTTCACACACCGCCACCCGCTGTAGGTCTTCTGGGGTCTGGATAAGAAGCTGGCCCAGAGGAAGCACTTCCCGTCAGTGAATTGGCTCATCAGCTACAGCAAGTACACTCGAGCGCTGGACGAATACTACGACAAGCACTTCGCTGAGTTTGTGCCATTGCGCACCAAGGCCAAGGAGATCCTTCAGGAGGAGGAGGATCTGGCTGAGATCGTGCAGCTCGTGGGCAAGGTGGGGGCAGGCCGTCACTTGAGCGGGGCAGTGGAGCTAAAGGTGGCCTGGTTCACAGGACATTCTAATGGCACCTGTTCCCACCTTCCTGTCTGTTCCCGTTTCCATGGTAACAGGCCTCCCTCGCAGAGACGGACAAGATCACACTGGAAGTGGCCAAGCTGATCAAGGATGACTTCCTGCAGCAGAACGGTTATACGCCGTACGATCGGTGAGCGGCCCGGGTTGGGACCCAACCTAACGGTGCCAAACTGAGCGGGCCGACCTAACAGAGCCAAACCGAGTGACTGACTGTGGCCCCTTCTGGCAGGTTCTGCCCCTTCTACAAGACAGTGGGCATGCTGTCCAACATGATTGCCTTCTATGACATGGCGCGGCACGCCGTGGAGAGCACGGCCCAGAGCGACAGTAAGATCACCTGGGCCATGATCCGCGAGCACATGAATGAGATCCTCTACAGGATCAGCTCCATGAAGTTCAAGGTGAGACCCTGGGCCACATGTGCGGGGGGGGGCATCACTCTGCAGGAGAGTCCTGACACCCCTGCCCCTCTGCAGGACCCAGTGAAGGATGGCGAGGCCAAAATCAAGCAGGACTATGGCCAGCTCCTAGAAGACATGCAGAATGCCTTCCGCAGCCTGGAGGACTGAGTGGGCTCAGCCTCAGACCCCAGCACCCGGGGGTCTTGCAGCGGTCTGGCCACACAGCCACATTCCATGAGCGCGTGTGTTTTTGGTTCCAGTGAATCTGTCATTTGTTGCCGCTCATATGCGTGTTGAGTCGGGAGCCCTCAGCCTCTCCAGTATCTTGTATGTGTGAGTACATACATGTGGCTCCCCACTTGAACCCCCTTCCTGGATATTTTTGCTGTTGCCCATAGAGTGGTTTATTTATTACAGGCCTCCAATGCAGCCTGCCCCCTGCCAGCAATCTACGTGTTTCCTCATGGTTGTACTCTTGATCGTACCGTCCTGTGTTTTTGCCGTGTGAAGCACATGCTTAGTCCATGGTTTACTCTTTTTGTGGTACATGTGTTAAGTCCCGAACAATAAAATAAACGACTGTCTGATGGCTGATTCTCATTCCGACATGGTGCTGAGCCGGCTCTGGGTGTCTGTGTGCACATGCGTGACAGAGATATCACGTATATTACACTGTGAGGACCAAACGTCCCCACATTGATGAAAACTTATTTTGACCTAGTGGAGACATTTTCACTCCCCACAAGGTTTTATAAAAATATGACTGATCTCAAAAAACTAAAAATGCCAAAAGTTTTGCATTTTGTTTGGTTACTTACGGTTAAGGTTATGCCCATAGAAATGAATGGAGAGTCCTCACGAAGATATAGATAGCTCAGGTGAATCTCAATATGTGTACTTCACTTTAGTTGCGTTTTACATCATCTTCCATTGCTGAAGGCCAGTTCAATACTAAGAAGTACAGAGGACAGTAAAAATCCCCAGATGTTTGTCTTGCTCCACCACAAATATCAAGGATACGTTGGTTGCATCCTTGCCAAACAAGACAAATCCCATGATTCACTGGACCTCAAGTTCGGTCTTGGAAAGCAAGTTTGCAAGTACAGTCTTTGCATTCTTGGTATTGAGAAGCAGCTCTAGTCTGTGTCAGTGTGTTTGTGTATCTGTATGTTTCTGTATTTTTGTGTGTGTGTGCCTGTATTTGTGACTGTATGTGTGTTTGTGTGTCTGCCTTTTGGTGTGACTATGCATGTGAGTGTGTGTTTGTATGTCTGTGTTTATGTGTGTGTTTGTGTGTGACTATATGTGTGATTCTGAGTCTATGTCTGTGTTTTTGTATTTGTGTGTGACTGTATGCGTGTGACTGTGTGATGCCACAGGTTTGTCCTGCCCAGGGGTGTGACACATTCCTCTCTGATTTTCCTCCTTTGTCCTTCACAGTCTGAAAACCAGCTTCATTCAGGTTCTTGCTTTATATGCATAGAAATAGCATAAATGCCTGCCTGAAACTGGTTTCGATCCAGTATGACAGCATTCTGTCACTGGGGCCCTAAACGGGCGGCTCAGGCTTGCCTTCACCACCATGCAGCCACTGGATGTGATGTAACCAGTGTTGATGATGAATCTCAGTGGGGCTGCCATGAACCCATGGCCAAATGCTGCAGTCTGCTAGTAAAAGTAAAGAGGTTAGTGTTTGTGCTGTAGCAATCTAAGTGGGAGCTGATTCTGCACAGTGCCCCCTGCTGGATCAGCATGGAAAGTGCTTGGAGTACAAAGTATAGGATTCTGGATGTCTCTGTGTCAGAGAGCCCTAACTGCAAAAAAAGAGTGTTACATCTGGGTAAAGTCTGACAAATTACTGAAGTGATTAGTGGTCACTCACTTTCACTATTTCAGTTTCCAAACCAATACTGACTGTTGTGGTATAATACTACAGTACATAATTTAAGATATATTTGACATACACTAAAGACATCACTATTAAAGCTTTAAACTGAGACTTTATGCGTCAGAAACTGGAATTTCAAGCGCATAACCGGCTACGTTTACTTAGAGTTTTCAGGTCAAAGGCTGTTCGACCACACGTATCTCGACAAGGACTACTCTACAAATACGGAAACGTTATCACTCTTACAGGTTAAGTTTGCGTTAAAACGATCGTGCTCCATCCAAGGCTTACTAACCGTAAAAAATGCACATTTATGTCAGGGATAAAACATTTATGGCACACAGGGCTTTGGCTGGATATTCCAACCGTAGCCAGCTGATGCCCGTAGTTACATTTCTGGGCGAAGCGCGGCTGACTACAGCGCGGAATCTACGGAGAAGTATAATTAACTTTAAGTGTTTCATCGTTCGGTTTACGCTCGTTAAGAGCACCAATGGGAGCTCAAGAGCCATCAATGTGCAAGTTACTGACTCATTAGAATTTAGAGATTGGTGGGTGAGGTAAAACCCGAACTTTTAGCAGATCTTGAAGGATTCCGCCTCGTCTTTATAATCTCCACAAGGAGGTTTATTTCCGCCCTGGTGAAAGACAGCAGGAGGGTAAGGTCCCCCGGGGTCCCGGGCAGGATAAACCGGTTCCCACACATGCGCTTCCCGACACAGGCACAGTAAGCGAAACCTGGTTTGCGAGACGTTTGAAGCGCTTTCTAACAGAGTGAGCTGATCCGCACCGCATACCTGATTCTCGGGGTTTCACCGGCTCAGGTAGGTCACAGGCTGCACTTTTACGCAATATGAATATTTTTTACTCGTCTTCTGTATTTACACTATAGTAAACTGTTTGAAATGTATCGACAACATACAGTATAGTCTAACTGCGTGTTTTGGACCTGCATATTTTAGTGTCTTATCAGTCTGCAAAATAATTTATTGCGTGTTATGAAAATGTAGTAGTCCGTGACATTTTATGCATGTACAATATCACCTTTAACATTTACAGTTTAGTTGATTCGGTGCTGTATATATCTACATAACTTCCACGTATGAATCTGCTGTATGCATCTTAACCTGTTTTCTACAGTGCTATTTGCTGCAATGTTTCTTCCTGCTTTACCAAGATTATGGACGATGATCAGCAGCCTCACTTATCAGTAATTTAAGTCCCTCTAAGACTGGAGACAGGGCTGCCACCTACCCATCTCCCTCCATCCTGAGAAGGTCCAACACCGGTCCAGGTCTCAGAACATCTCCTGGGCTGTCCACCCAGCCAGCCCGGTAGGGGATGTGGCTTGATGCCGTTAGTGACGATGGTTGCCAGGGTGACGACAAGGGCGCCCCAGAGGAAGCTGAGGTTGGAACCTGCAATACACTCAAAGTTATAACGTCATGACCTGCATCTCCCAAAGAGCACAGAAGATCCCATTAAACTTTTATTAATCCAATCCAACATTAATCCAATGCAATTAATACAAATTACATTGATTACTGCTCTATGAAATGCCTCCATCTAGTGGAAGTATCATGGAATTACAACCAAATTCAGGCGCTCCGTGACACTTTTCACAGGAACATCTATATCAGGGTTATTCAAAGCACGGTCCTCGAGGTCCGAGTACTGCTGGTTTTCAAACCTGCAGAAAATTCATGCGACATTGCCAGTCACCCCCCAACACATTTAACTGCAGTATTTTATTGTAAAGTGTTTCATGCCGTTTACCCACCTGTGGCCCCTGTACAGTGCTTGATCTCCCCGCAAGTCCCACCCACCTGCTACACACAGCGGAGTGAAGAGTTCAGGAAGCTCTTCAAAGACCTGCCAGAGTCTGAGATGCTCATAATGGGTGAGAGAGAGTAACAGTTTAGCTGCACTTGAAACACTGCATGCATTACTCCACTCACAGCCCCCCTCCCTCCCTACCTGGGTGCCATGCAGACTGCGCCTGCGCTCTCCAGAGAGACATCTTGCTGCAAGGGCGGCTCTACCTTTCAGAGGGCTGGCTGTGCTTTCATACCAATGTCTTTCGGGGCACAACGGTGAGGAGAAGAATGGAGAGGAGTGACAGCCTTGGAATCAGGGGCCTCACATCCCTCTGCTGACCCCATTGCCTTCTCCATCATAGCTGAAAGTCCCCTTGAAAATCATCACTGCCATGTCCCGGGAGAAGACGGCCATCTTCATCCCTAATGCCATCCAGATCTGTACTGAGGCCGAGAAGGTAGCAGCAGGGCGCACACAGAGATGCACCCATCTACACTGCCGCTGTTTAGCAGGTGTTTTTATCCAAGGCAATGTGCACTTTTGAAGAAGCAGCATCAGACAGTCCCTGGGACAACTGGAAGTTACTCAAGGGCTGAGGGGGGAGATCACTCTGTCAGCCCTGGGATCTGAACCGGCCAACTTACAATGACAGACACAGCAACTAACCTAACCTGCTGAGTCACATACACACACAAAAAAAGAATAAAGCATGTTGGATTGAAGGCCCATGTTACCACACCCACATTGCCCACCCCCATCAGGTGGATTGTGGTTTCGTGACAATGTGTCTTTTGTCCTCCCCATAGTTATTTTTTACATCCTTCTCATCGAGGGAGAAGAGCTTCCAAAGCATCTTCAGAATGTGGCAGAACATACTTCTGGACAAGGTGATCGAACAATCACAATACATGCTATCTATGCCAGGAACCAATCCGAAATCAGTATTTTTAGTCTCTTCATAGAGCATATTAATCAACCCCTCTCTGCTCATCATGGTAAGGAGAGGAAGGAATCATGCCTGTGCAGTCTCAGTCTCTCAGATGTCAAAGGGTACACGTCTGGCAACCAGCTACCGGAATAAATTCTTGGGTGTTCCCTATATTGGAAACCTCTGGCTGTCCTTAATGTGCTGCATATATTTCATGCTGCTGCTGAACTGTGTGCACGTGTTCACACCTTCAGGGTGATAGCGTAGCAACAGGACAAAATACAGCATTGTCACAAGCCAGAGTCAAAGTGCCACTGCCACAGTCTGAGATACTTTGGACTCGGTGCCTGATTTACGTGAGATAACGCAAAATGCAAATGATTTTATCAGTAGGTTATTAGAAAGTTGTAGATAGGCGAAGAGCTTCCATGCTCTACAGTTTAACTGCATAATATAACTGTGGCCGCAGTTCAACTGGTTCAGTGCGGCGTTTATGGCTACGTCTGCCTTGCGGACCGATGCTCCAGGGGATGAGGGTCGGGGGACTACGCTGTGGTAAACAACCCTATAAATACCATTAATACAGCTGGGAGTATTTACGGGCACGTATGCACTGCCACGTCACCCGTTGTACTTGTATATTTCGTGGACCGGTGTTCTGTCGATATATGCTACCTTGTCGAAAAATGCTATAGCGATAGCCCTAACCCCTAACCCTAATCCCAAAACGGTGGAACTGCACATGAGCAGAAATGCTCGACAGCAAGTCTCGATAGATAGGATTTTATAACATAACATTAGCGGTTCCTCCAGGGCGCGTCCTGAACAGCCCGCGGTGTCCGGCAGGTTTGCATGGGCTGTCCCGCCCAGCGCCTGCGTGTGGGTGTAGGTGGAGTGAAGGTGCACCTTTGTGCCAGCCCCCCTGACGTGCGCAGGTTTATCGCGTTCACGGCTGCAGGTGGACGACGTCCGGGCGGGGAGTGCTACCACTGCGGAAGCGCCGTTCCGATACGGATTGGAGGGAGCGTCGGCTTGTGCTGTGCTGTTATGACACCTGCTTGGTGGAGACAGTGGGGCGGGTGTTGCTGTTTTCGTCACCGGTTACTTTGTTTCTGAAGTTGTCTTCCTGAAACACCGCGTCAGGGATCCACCAGCCGCGGTGCTGCACCTGCTACATCTCTGACCACCCGCTGCATACTCAACGTTTGCGCAGCGCAGTGAAGTTTGACCTTCCGCTTTTGGGAGAATTTTTCACTGGATCCGCGGTACGTTTCGCTGCCGGCAATTGTTTCCCCCAAACTGTCCGCCGTTTTCATGATCACAGCTTAACCATTACGGCCGTTTCGCCGCTTGCTACAATTAATCATTTTGAAAGCTAAATAAACTCCTTAAACCAATTATAGTGAATGTGTAGACGGGATTGGTTGGGGGAAACGGACGCACGGGTACTGGAGTTTCGGTGTTTTTCCTGACGGTAACACACCTACAGCGCCCACATTCGGCAGCTTATGACCAACATTTGAGTCGGACTTGGCACTCTTTTGTTGTCCTAACTTGTTGCTTGAAGATTTAACAATTCTAAAGTTAAAGTTGTCAGCATAATAGTTAGTTGAAGTGTTTAGTTAGGGAGGAAGGGAGGAGAGATGGAATTTCTGGGTTAAAGCAGATACTTGTTGAAGATTTCGTTTGTGTCTGTTAATAAAGAATGGATTACCTGGTTAATCATTCGTATGCGTTTTCCTCACTGGCCTCAGCCCCTGACCAAGCCTGAGCTCTGGCACATGGTCCTGCTGCATTATGGAGGTGACGTGGGCCTGAGCTGTGAGGACATGGAGAACGTTCTGGTATCTGAGGCTACAAACCAGACCAGGTGAACATACTCTTTTTTTTCTTTATGCTGCTTATGGGACCTTTACAGCGTGAACATGGATGTTGAGGAAAACATTTCTGAATGTTTCTTCACAATGTTTCAATGATTAAGCCCAGGTAATACTTGGTCTTCCCCTTCTGTAGTGTGGAATGTTGCAATTCATCAGGTGACGAGAAAATAGGGTAATTCTGGCTCAATTCAACAAATGATCTAAGCTTGACCATCTCAGATTTGAACAATTTTGCAGCATTTTGTTTGACCCCGAGCCAATATAAATAATCCAGAACTTCTTTAGCGTACCTCATATAGTTTGGGAGTTACACTGGCTTGAAATTCAACGAAATTTTTCCTTTGTTTGCAAGAAGCGCTTGGTCGCCCATTTTTGGATGCCTGTATCTTTGCAACAGTAACACCTAGGCACCTGAAAAAAATTGTGGATATAAAGGTCATGGCCTGATTTCAAATATGTATTCATTTACCCAACTTAATATATAAACATTATTACTCTAATCTGTCAAGAGGCCCAGAATCTCAGGGGGTTGTAAAAATATTGTCACTTTCATATGAAAGTTCTAGGTTCCATTTACTCGAATGGTGTTTTCTGTTTAGGGGTTTTATTGAGCTTCAAATGATCAATAAAACCATTAGAACGCAAAACACCATTCAGATTTTATGTGTTGTAAAGGGAACCTAGAATATTTTTGTCAGGTGCGTAGGTGTTACCGTTGCAAAGATACAGGCATCTGAAAATGGGCAACCAAGCATTTTTGCAAATGAAGGAAAAATCTCATTGAATTTCAAGTCAGTGTAACTAAACTATATGAGGTTGGCTAAAGGAACGTTAGATTATTCATATTGGCCCAGAGTCAAACAATGCCACAAAATGGTTAAATTCTCAGATGATTGAGCATGGACGATACCAAATATTTGTTGGGTTGAGGCAGAATGACCCTATACAATTAGTAATCAGACCAACTTTGTAATCACTATCTACAGGGGGTGGTAGAGAGTTTCTGAAATATCACAGGATTAGATTTTCTGGACGCAGCACTTTTGTCCAAGCAAACGGGCAGTTGGCAGTTTGTTACTGGAGCTTCAATGGCATTTCCTTCTCTCAGCATGGCAGCACGGGCAGCTGGGGAGGAGCATGCTGGGAGACGCGAGAGACCCACCTCCCTCCGTATCCTGCCAACCAGTTTGCCATCAGTGGGTAGAAGTTCCCCAGCTGGAGAGGAGCCACAGTCGTCATCTCTGCCTGGGGGGGGCTCTGTGAACACAGTAAGGGCTTGAGTGGCTCAGTGTGGTGGGCCAACTAATCGTCCAGTCAGTCTCATAAAGAGTTGGTGGTGGGTGGATTTGAGGGTATATAATTGGACTGTTTGACACTGGTGTAACCATGTGTTTTTACAGGAGGGCTCCCGTTCTCCTGCATCCCGCCACCGGACTTCAGATACACTGTTGGACCGGACTGCCCCAGAAAGGGCATCCAAACGCTTGGAGGTGCCTCTGGACCGGAGTGCCCCGGAAAGGGGGTCCAAACGCTTGGAGGTGCCTCTGGACCGGAGTGCCCCGGAAAGGGGGTCCAAACGCTTGGAGTCCCCTTTAGACCGGACCGCCCCGGAAAGGGGGTCCAAACGCTTGGAGTCCCCTTTAGACCGGACCACCCCAGAAAGGACGTCTAAGCGCCTGGAGTCCCCTCTGGACCAAACCACCCCTGAAAGGGGGTCTAAACGTTCTCATTCTCCTCTGAATCGATCTGGCTCAGAAAGGGGGTCCAAATGCCCTGAGACAACCCTGGACCTTAACGATAATGAGGACCATGTCACGGAGGGCAGCAGCTCAGAAAGTGTGGAAGATGGTGAGCAATCATGCCAACCCGCAGGTGTCTTCCCCCTCCAGTCACCCCCCTGGCCCGTTTAATAACCCCTTCTCTTTAATGTCTCTGCAGATGAGTCTGCATGTCCGACCCCTGTCCAGGGTAAAGTGTATATAAACCGCCTCTTCCACTTGAATGCAGAAAAGATGTTTGAGCTGCTCTTTACAGATTCTCCTTTCATCCGGAGGTTCATGGAAGCCAGAAAGGTGACAGGTAATTCCTGTCTGTGCCCTGTCAGTTGACCAGGATCACCTGGAAATGATCGCAATGTCATCCAGTCATCCCGTAAACAATGTAAATAGCATCATCTCCTTCATCTGTCTCCAGGTATCACCTTCACACCTTGGCAGAAGGATGCCTCTGGTAACATGAAAAGAACACTAAACTACACAGTCACCATCAATAATCCACTGATAGGGAAGTCCACCACAGCCACGGAGACCCAGGTATACAGGGACGAATTTTGAGAGAGAGCGAAAGAGAGTGAGATCATTTGATTGATCGATCGATATCTGCCACACGCCTCCCCAGACCTTCTACAGGGACGCACAAGTTGGACAGCACTACCTAGTGGAAGCTGAGGTCTATACCCATGATGTTCCATACCATGATTATTTCTACACACACAACCGTTTTTGCATCTCTCACAACTCTAAACATGAATGTCACCTCAGGTGAGCTGCCTGTCTGCTTGCCCGCCTGACCTGGCTGTCCTTCTTCCTGTACTGTTTCTCAGGGTCAAGCGCCCATCTGATTCTGCCGTAGTGCTCAGTGTGCCTCTTTGTGTTCAGGGTCTACACAGATGTGAAGTACAAGAGACAGCCCTGGGGTTTTGTCAAATCCTTCATTGCCAAGAACTCCTGGAGTGGCCTGGCGGACTATTTCCGACATCTCGGTGCATGCTCTCTTCTTTGTTGTTTGATGGTAAACTAAAACATGGGATGTTGTTCTTCTGGTTTCATGAAACCAGCCTCTCAGTTCCCTGGAGGAACAAGGAGGGGGGAAACCTAAACAACATGACATTTTTATAGCTGATGGTTTCAGGTCAAGGAGAAAATGTCAATGAGCAACCCAAAGAGGGCAGTAGAGCGCTTGCTTGATGACCTAGGGAGTAGTCAAACTGGAACAGAAGATTGTGGTGTGACCTGATCATATGTAGTTATGGTCAAATGGAAGCTTGGCATAACCTGGCCAAAGGTTGTTGTAGTTATACAGATGCTTAGTGTGACCCAGCCTTAGGTAGTCGTGGCCAGACGGAAGCTTCGCGTGACCTGGCTATAGTCAGTTCTGTTTAAATGGAAGCTCAGCATGACCTAGCTGCAGGTAGTCGTGGTTAAACAGAAGTCCCTACCCAGGTAGCTGGAAATAGACTTGATGGGTCTTGACCTTTGGAATATAGTGCTAATTATCTGTGTTGATTAGGTTAAACCGGATATGTTAACTCCATCCTTATTTCTTTAATGCTTTTTGTGTCACTTTCAGTATATGATGAGATTTACTAGATGCCCTTGTATGATATCTTCCATAAGTGCATTCTGCCATGGTGTTTTTGGCATCCTACTTAGCCCTGTTTCCCTGTTGCTGTGTCATCACCTCCTGGCCCAGGAGCAGAGTGCATGATCTCATCAGACCACTGCTGATGCTGCTAATGGGCCTCTAAGTGGGCAGGCTGGACTGAGCCTTATCTAAGCGTGTTCACGTCCAGCACAGCCATGCCGATGGGCTCTGAGCACCCTCTACAGCACTTGCGCTTTCCTCTGTTTTTGGAAAAATCTGGAATTGAACCTCCAGCAGAGAACATAATTCACATCCTTCATAAAAATAAATCAAATTTACTGGGTTTAAGCATTTTATATTCTGGAAAATGTGTGTATTTGACCAGATTTGGAATTGCAGTGTTCTAGATTCATCTAAAAACTGGAGCAGAATGTGAACTGTGTCTACTCTCCTTTAGCAGAGCCAACGGTAGCTCCTTTAGTGTTGTCATGGGGAACTCCTTCAGCGGGCCTTGGGGGCCCCTATAGCAAGGCCAGCAGGGTGCCCCCCCGTTCTCCCAGCTTATGGCCATAATAGAGTGTGACTCTTACAGAGGTGGAGCTGCTGGAGGAGGAGGCAGAGTCGGTGCCGGTGGGTGGGGACAGCAAAGCAGGTGGCGTGCGGCGCCGCAGGAGGACCTACAGCCGCTCGGTCCCGGAGCATTTTAAAGCCAGCAAGCAGTTTGGTGTGGAGGCAGATCTCCGCCGGGACCAACTCTCAGGTGCAGAGGCGTGTACGGTTGCCTGTGGTTCTGGTCATATGCACACGCACAGATGACACAGCTGTCAACAATGTCCTCCCCACAGGGTCCCAGGACAGGAAGGGCCCACAACGATGGAACATCGGCATGATTGTGGTGGCTATGAGCTTCATGTGAGTGTGTCTGGTGAGTCGTGGGTGCGTGGTCCCCATGTATGGCCCTAATGAATCCCCTTTCCTCATTCAGACTTCTCATCCTGACTGTACTGAATCTCAGCCTCTTCCTGAAGTTGTGGGCCATGGAAGACGTGGCCCAGCGCATGTACCTGAGCACCAAGCAGCGCCTCAGGGAGAGGGTGGAGTCCAGGTGAACCTTGGCATCCCGGCCACCTCTCTGTACCCCCCCCCATGGGCCCTGTGCTCACCCTCACCTCTCTGTCTTCCAGTCCAACCCCGGACACAGAACCCCGTCGGTATCCTCCTCTCAGGGAAATGGAGGAGACCCACTTGCTGAGGTCTGTGCTGCAGGACTCTATCGACCTGCTGGAACAGGTGTGTTGACCTGATTACTTTTCGGTAGGGCCTTGTGAAAGGTCATGTGATTTGACTGTGTGCCAGTCTAAACCTAACCCTCTACACTTGCAGCTGCGTAGCTCTTTGGTGCTTTTGCAGCAGAGCTTCAAGGTACAGAATGAGACCGGCCCCCCAGACTGAAGCCCACATTCAGGGTGCAGCGCTGCCCCGGGAGCAGTGCATAATATGGGTCTGCAGGTCTTCCATGTAACCTCAAATGAAGCGTCCTATGACAAATCATAAATGTCCCATGTGTTCTGTACTATAACCTTCAGCTGAAGGTGCGTTTCTTGTAAGCTGGTTCTGCTGGTGGAACCAGAAGCCGACACCAGTGCTGGCCTTTGACTGTGATCATTTTTAATTTTGATTAACAGCATGTTTTCAGTTAGCTTTTAGATATTGTATTTTTGTTTTGGTGAGCATAGAGTAATTTAGTCCAGTTCAAGTGGAGGCTGTGCTTCTGTCCCATTTCTCACACTCTCTGAAGTGTGCATGTGATTTTATTTGCGTACTTTTTAAGATGAAGGTCGATCCTCCGTTCCTGAATTTTTAACGAGCCTCACGCCACCGCCTCCGTCTCTGGTGTTCCTGTTTAACTGACTTGTTTCTGTGTTTTTTTGCACTGGGATCATGCATGTTTATTTCAGTTCCATGGTTAAATGTGACCCGTGTTGTTGATGCACTGTGACACCCACACATTGCTTTCTAATAAAGGTTTTCACATCTGTGTGTCTAATTGTGTGATGGTGGGGTCTTTCTGCCAGTCATGTGATGATACCCTCCATTTCAGGCACTTTGAGTGGCTCTGGTGCTTCTGGCTGGAAGTTGGAGCCCTCACTCATCCTGTTCCCAGGAGGCTGCATAATGCGTAATATGATCCCCTATGAAGCGCTTCTTTGTCTGCTCTAGTGTCCTACCGGCTCTGGCTAATGACCGCTGCATAAATATGCAGATATAGCCATTAGGGTACTGCCCCGCTTGTTATTGCTGTTGAATATCAAAATAGTGATTACATTGCTATTTAAGGCTGCCCTATAAACAGGAACTCATTAAAACTACATAAATAAAACCAGTGACACTGAAAGAAGTAGATAAAAGCACTGTTGTCCACAGTGCCCCTGGAGCTCATTGCCATTTCAACCCTTCACTTCCACTGTAGTGGCAAGATTATTTTTCAAAAAGGATCTACCAAAGTTAAAATAATTGCTGTTTAATTTGGTTTATTTGTTATGCCCTGGGATGTGCGTCATCAGCGGGCTGACGGAGCTGACGCTTCATGTAAACCTGCTTTCCCTGTTGGGACATCTCCCCGGAGAACGGTGAGATCTTCACCTGTGGACAGTAAAGGGTTAGCGTCAACTGACGTCAGGAGTCTGCGGGAGGAAGCTGCTTCACTCGCACTTAGTACACTGCATGCAGGCGTATCGTCGCCTGGCGGAGAACACCCGCACTCTGTTCCGCCTCCCGATCCCACTTTGACTCCGACCTCGGCTCCGAATCCGATTCCGCTTCGCCACGGACCGCGGGCGCAATCTGCGATTTCAAGTTACCGCTCCCCCGCTTGCCCCTCGCCGGTGGGCTGAAAGGTGACTTCTGCTGTCAGACGAAAGGTTGCCCACACTTCGGACACGTCCGGAGCCCGACTCGCTGATTTCCCATTAATGTGCAACAAGTACACCGCCGCTGCTGCTGCTACGCTCAAGGTGGGTCCCGGAGCCGACCAGAGACTCCGTGCAGTGCCTCGGCTCCGTGCGTGCTTGCCGGACCGCCATGCGTGGCGTAGTGGTGCCGGGACATGTGTGAGAGCCGTTTTAATAAAGGTCAGCCGGTTAGTCCCGAGTTGGTGGATGCGGTTTCGCTTTCATTTCCTTCGGATTTGCGCGCCAAATGCTAAATTACCTGTCCACACTTCGGCTTAAGTTTTGCTGAGGGATCGTCACACCGCAACAGACACAGATGCACATTTCGGGACTGTCACAGACCAGCATGACCATACATGCACAAGTTGTTGAGACAGCCCTAGTCAATCGAGATGAGCGCCACGCCTGACCGGCTTTCCCCGAGGCGGCGTCACTTAACCTGCCTTTGCTCTCGCAAACAATAAGCAGGCGCCGTAACTTGATCACTTCGCTTTCAGCGTAGTATGTGTTAAGTAGGAGGTCCATCGATACACATTCAGCTCATATGCTTAAAATGAGTCTGTGTCGGTCTTGATATAGAAGCATAGCTGCTTTTTATTCCGTTTGGCTGTCTTTGAAATTGAAATTGGCTCGTAGGATACACACTTTGTAACAGGATACGGCAAAGCGCTGATTTCCAGGACTGCCAGCCTGAATGGGGCGTTAGGCCGACCGTAACTGGAGACGGCGGATGTGTTATGTGACTCGTTAAGTATGGAGGAAGGGTTAGCTGTTGCTAAGCATCTCTTTATATCTCTCAAACTGTTTTTTTTTTTGAGCGAACATTTTCTGGCTTCTGAGGAGCCACTCGCCACATTTAGAGACTGCAAGCTCCCCTGCTTACAGTCGCCATCTCCGGTTTCCACTGCTGTCAAGTTCATGGGCAACAAAATGAATTGTCCTAGTTAGTGGTTCTCCTGGGACCAGTCTGACCTTGTTTCTTACAGGAGGACGTGGTTCTGGCAAAGAAGGATTGTTACAGCTAACCGAATCAGAACGGCCGTGGCCTAATTTGCAAGCCCCTAAGACGTTCCTGTCCCAGGCTGGTCTTGCACTAGTCTTGCAGTCCCATGCTAGTTCTGTATGGATCCTGTGCTGGTCCCATACTGCTTCCTTGCAAACCAGGAGTCCAGGTAGCTGCATTCTCATGTGAGACTCTGTGATCTACTCTTTGTAGTACACTGGTTCTGTCGCAGGCCAGTGTGGCTTGTCAGGAGGGAGCAGTGAAGGTGTGCCAATATGCCACCTCTTGGTCTCCACAGCAGGTGTCACCACTCGCTCCTACTTTGTTTCTCTCACAGGGCTCCTGTCTGCCTGGTCCTGCTACTCATGTTTGTGATTGGCTGCTCCCTCTTGTAGGTGCATTAGCCCTGCCCATGCTGCAGTGCCATTGGCTTAAGTGGGACCATGAGGGGGAAGGTCAGGCCGCCTGAGCCAGACGACCCCCTGTGCTGCTGTGAGTATGTGGACCGCCAGGGGGACCGGCAGCACATGGCGGCCTGCTGCTGTGACTGTGAGGACCTGGACCAGGCTTGTGACAGGTGACAGGCAGCAGGGGACACTCATGAGGCCAAATTCCACACAGTTACAGGCTTTAACTGGCACTCCTTCCCTTGCCTACATGCAGGTGGCTGAAGCGGCAGCCTCAGAAGGCTGACTCACTGTCCCGGGTGGTCGCCGTGGTGATAGACCGACTGCGTGTGCCCTGGCTGCGGGGAGCCAAGCGGGTGGAGCTGTCGGTGGTGCCACCCCTGGTGCTGCTCCCCGTGCTCTTGCGGTTGGCGGCGCTGCATTTCCTGGTTGGCATGGTGGTATTGATAGCCCTGCCGGCACTGGTGCTCTGGTACTACTACGTCACACACCGGCGTAAAGGCCGCACTCTCTTCTTCCTCAGCCTGGCACTCTTCTCTCTGGCCTATATGTACTACCTCTTCCTCACCGAGGTCCTTCCACGGGGTGATGTGGGAGGTGCCCAGTTAGTCACCGTGACAACAGGCATGGTCCTCACTCTAATCTCCTTGGCCCGCACTAAACGCGACCCCGGATTTGTGAAGGCCCGCCCCGCCGATGCTCACAGCACCGTGACTTACTATGGAAGGCTGTCTGAGCAGGACGAGCAGAGCCGGTCCAACGGCTTTTGCCAGGTGGTGGCGATAGCCGGCCGGGCAGCTCCCCTGGGGCAGGGGACGGGGCCAGCGACACAAGCTAATGGCTTGAAGAAGAACTGGTGCCCCACCTGCAGGATAATGCGCCCCCCACGGTCAGGGCACTGCCGAATCTGCAGCGCCTGCGTTTATCGCATGGACCACCACTGCGTCTGGTGAGTTTCACCACTCAGATTTCTGGGAGGTTTCCTCTACGTCCTTACTGATATGTGGGATGGGCGCACTCACATGTGGGGTAATTAGGCTTTATGTAACAAAGTAATGTCTGTGATGGCAGAGTGTGAATCAGTCTGTCCCTGTCACATCCTGCCATAATGAACCAGGCGGACGTACCATAAGCTAAGCTGACAGCCCATGACTCACTGTCTGATCGATCTGCCAATCAGGATCAACAACTGTGTGGGTCAGGCCAATCACCGCAATTTCCTGCTGACGCTCCTCCTCTTCCTTTTGACGTCTGTGTACGGGATCAGCCTGGTGCTGAGCAGCATCTGTCCACGTCAGAACCTGCTTTATGCCCTTTTCTACTGCCCCGGCGTGTATGCCAAGTACAGGTAGGGACATGGTGATCACAGACAGAGAGAGAGAGAGATGCTCACAGATGTTTGTTTCTCAATATTCGTACTTAACCATACTTGTGTTCTTGCATAACCGCTTTGTCATCTTCCATTGCCGAAGACCAGATCCAATACTAAGAACAAACATATAAGAGCACTGTAGAAATCCTGAATGTTGCTTTTGCATCTCCAGATATTAAGGATACATTGGTTGTTCTCATTTGGCATGGATGCAATCTCAAGATTCATTACATCCCAAATGCATTCTTAGGAGGTAAATTAGCAAAGCTGCTCTTGCAAAGACCACAAGTATGAGCATTCTTGGTATTGAGTAACACCCAAAGATAGACACACACTCACTCAGAGGTACAGATACCAGCATACACACATATTCCTATCATTGTAATCATTGTGTTATTGAAATTATTTCTATCATAATAATCCTTATTATAACCCTGACCCTTGTTCATCCCTAACCTTAACCATAATTCACCGAAGTACAACACTTCTGGCTATTTTAGTTTTTTGACTGCAACTACATAATAGAGGTTTATATTGTGGGGACCTGAAAAATGTCCCCACAAGATAAAAAGTAACAGGTTTTACCACATTGTGGGGACCTTTGGTACTAATATAAACTAGCACAGGTATATAGGGGCAGACTGGTAGACAGGGTTGCCCCAAGGTCCACCACCCCTATGTCATCAAAGTCTCCCCTCTGACTGGAAATCTCACACAATCAAAACATTTATGAGAATTGAGTTGTTAATGTAATGCATGTTATACAGACTTGTGACACGCTGCTTTCATATCTCTCATTTTTATTAATACAATCTCATTATGGTAGGAGTCAACACGAAAAAATATTTAGTACTAAAAACAATTTTGAAAAAGTTTGTAATGTGTAAAAAAGCACGTTTGTGGAATTTGCTAACTACCGCAGTGCATGATGGGTATGATATTTGGAGGCTACTTAAATTTCATCGTCTGCAACTATTGCAAGGGAGCGAGTAGACCCTAAGTGTCATTTTGGAAGGGGGAGGGGCAGTGGCCCATTTTTGCAGACATACCTATTACACCTCACTGTCCTGTTCCCTGCGACCTCACAATTATCAAGGCATCTCCTGCTCACCTTAAGTAATTGCAGTTCTCTGTTTGTCCACAGCACAGCACTGTGCTTCACTTGTGCCTGGTACAGCAGTGTGGTGACAGGGGGGCTGTTTCACCTACTGATGTTGCAACTCATCAACATCAGTTTCAACGTAACGGAACGGGAGGCACGCCTCGCCCTGAGAGAGAAGACAGGCCGTACGCGCCTCTGGGGCCTTGTTGTCGACACGGGGCTGCATACGCGTGGCTTCTGCACCAACTGGCTCGAGTTCCTCACCATGCACCTGTCGTTGGAGCCCATGTTTCCAGGTCTCCCTGACGTGGTGTAGAACCCCCTGCCTACTACCCCTGGTGTGAACTGCTCTGGACTTTGTTGTTGTACCACTTCCCACCACCAGGTGGGAGCACAGCATTGCATCCTGATACTTCTTGCTTCAGTATGTTGTGTGGAATAGAGGAGCCATATGAGTCGTTTTGGTTTTATTGGCATTTTGGTCTTGGCATCATAGCACAGTGTGCATCCCTTCCCCCCCCACCCCCTTCCCCAGTCCTGGTCACATGATCCATGAGCCACACGCAGGCCAGCTGCTGATCACTACACTGAAACGGTGCTGGTGCGTAATCCTGTGGTTTGTCTGCGGGCCTGGCACACATGTGTTCTCACACAAACTTTCTGATGTTCCTCCTTGAGTTAGTGCCTTTTCTGATAGTCTGTGGAGATGCAGCTCATGGGGAAGGTCCTGCTCATGTGCGTCGTTCCGTGGTGCCTTTATATGAGAGAGAAGGATCTGCAGCCTGACCCTGACATGGATATCCTACACTCACCTAATCTCTCGGGGTCCTGTCTGTATTCTGGAGAGGGGGCCTCTGTCTGTATTCAGGGTAGGGGGGGTCCCTTCTGCTTTGTATCATGCCAGTCTAATAAATCAGCAGTGTGCTTTGAGAACAGCTGTGTCTTTAGTCGAGCTGCCAACTGCTTTGGGTCAAATGTCAGAGTGGCTTGGGGCTTTCAGTTCCCAGGAAGTCGCTGGGGGCAAGGCCCTGAAGTCGGGCAAAATCTTAGCCACCCGACTGCGCAGCCAGCATCGCCTCTGCTCTCTCTCCCGCTCCCTGCGCAGCAGTCCGGGGAGGGTGTGCCAGGCCCGGAGGCAGCGCTGCAGAACCCGCCTGCAGGAGGAAATCAGTCATATCCACATCACATGACATCCCCACATGACACGACATCCCCATGCCATATCCACATCACATGACATCACATCCATGACCTCGGGCTCACCTGTCACTGTATTCCGAGGCTCGCCATTCCTGCTCGCAGGCCACAAGCTTTTCTCGGGTCGTGTGAACAAGCAGTGCTGCCAGCATCTTCCTCAGGGTCCCAAGACGGAAGAACTCATCAGCTCGCAGCGTCTGGGCCAAGGCCAGGTTCTTCAGCTGGGACCGAAGCGGGAGTCAGGGCAGCAGGGTCAGAGTGTATGTGATGCGCATGTGTCTGTTTGTGACTGTGCGCACCTGCAGACTTCGTGCATCTACGTGCCTGCTCACCTTCAACCAGCCTCCGAGGCCCCTCCGCAGCAGGAGGTGCTTATGAAGGCGGTCGGCACTTGCCTCCTTCACAGCCCGGCATTCACTCACGAGTCGAGCCCAGAAGAACAGGAATGACCTCTGGAGCGAGCAGCCATGGTGCTCTATGGCCAACTGGGAGGGGGGAGGGAGAACCTTCAAATGGGAGATGGGGGATAAGGGGGGGCAGCTGAGTCTTGGTGCCTGGACTGACCTGCTCCTGGCAGCGCCTGAGCTCCAGCAGACGTCGCCATGGTGCCAGGCCGCGGAGCAGCAGCAGGGAATGGCAGCGGTACTGCAGCACCTTGGCACTCAGCTGGCGGCTTCTCTCTGCCCTGCGCTGCTGCTCCAGCTGCCTCTAGGGGGTACATGTGAGTGGCACACACATTACTGTTATTAACAGAGATGTTATTCCTCTTTCTGGTTGGGGGGGTCAGTGGGAGGAACTACCCTTGGGTTGGGGAATTGAGGAGGTCAACGAGGTGGCAGATGGACAAACTCATGCTGCTCCTGGTCATTCATACAGATGGACGTGCATCGACGGCTCACTCAGCAAGGCCCCGGTGCCCCCCCTGCTGTACTACACGCACCTCCTTCTCCTGCCTCCTCTGCTCCCTCTTCCTTTCCACCACAGCCTGCTTCTCCTCCTCCTCTTCCCTCTGTCGTGCCTCTTCTGCTGCTTTAAGCTGCTTCTGGGAGCAGACAGAGGGGTCAGACAGCTTGAAGAGGTACAGGCTTCACCCCACTGAGAAGGACAGTGCTTCACTCACCAGCTGTTCCTCCTCCCTCCTCCTCCTCATCTCTTGCACCTCCCTCCGTCGCTCTGCCCGCAGCTTGGCGCGTTCTTCCATAGCTGTGAGGTGACACAGTGTGTCAGACCCCTGCCCCTGTGAGGTGTAATATTTACTCTGTTCCCAACAGGTTAGGGAGACAGTAACTGACCTCTGACCACAGGGTGGGGTTGGGTAGAGGGAACCTGGGAGATTCTGGGTACTGGTCGGGAGATCCTGGTTTGCCTCAGGAACCTCTGCTCGCTGCATGTGAAATTACTGCCCTGGTTAGCAAAGAATCACAATGGTCTTCACTGATCTGGTTTGAAAGCACAGTTACCTGGGCCCTTTGGTGTCCTGCCCCTGTTTGGCTTCCCGCTTCAATCCCAGCATTCTCTGTCTCTGACGCTCCTCTTTCTGGACGGACTGCTTAATGCTGATGCTTTCCTGTTGCTGCTGGCCAATTAGCCCATTGCCCGGTGCATCCCTGTCCAGCCAACAGGGGGCACTGTGCTGTGTGGGTAGGACATCAGCGTCCCCTGCCTTTAGGGAGCAACAGAGAGCCCTTACCCCCTCTGATGATGATAATGCCAAAGGTGAGACAGGTGGTCCTCCCACTCACCGGCCTCATGGAGTGCATCCCTCCGGGTCTTGAGGGAGGAGCCAAAAGCTGCCCCCCTCCCAGCTTTCCTGCCGCTGCCGCACTGACCAAGGCAGCCATCTTGCGCTGCGTCTCTTCCCGCCCCAGTTGCACATCCCTCTGCCGCTGCTGAGCACAGCACCAGGCCTGCCACTCCGCCAGGCTCCGCCTCAGCAGCCGCCGTCGGTTACTCTCCAGTGCCGACTGGCAGCACCTGAAGTATTACATGCATACAGGGCATTGCCAGATGCTGCTGTTGCTGCTGTGGGCCACACTTTGATGCTGCCGCCAGCCGTCCTACCTGCTGTCAGCGCGGAGCTGTTCCTCTGCTGCCTCAGCCTCTCGCTGTGCCTGCTGCTCCCAAACACGGTGACGCCAGGCGCGCCATGCTCTCTGTTGCCTCTTCCAATCAGAGAGGGCTACCGCCTTGCCCATGCACAGGTGCTGCTGCAGCACCGCCCAGTACCAGGCTGAGAAGTGGCTCTGCAGACACTGACACAGAGAGAGGGGGCAATATATGGGCACCGGCGGGGCTCCCGACGTTGACTATGCACACGTGACCGAACACGCACCCGCAGCCCCTGCAGCTGGGCTTTGGCCTCTGCCACCTGCATCCTGTGCAGCCATTGGCTATCCTGCTGCATACTGGATTGAGAATTCTGGGAGTGCTGGGAGAGGCCCGGGTCAGATGGGGAGGAGACATGGTTCGACCTGTTCCTGCTCATCCTCTCCTTCTCCCTGTCGGAGCACAGCACAGTCATAGGGCTTCCACGTATAGAATAGAACCAGAACCAGAACCTTGACTGGACCAGCCAGAGAAGGGGTTTCTGGGTACTGTACCTCATCCGCTGCTCCAAATTCCTCTTCTCCTCCATTTCTTTGCGCAAACGCACCACCTCCTGTTCCAGAAGAGCCTTCTGCCTCCTACTGTCCTGCTGGTGTGCCTCTCTACTCCCCTCCTTCCTCCTTGTCACTCTCCTCCCTTCCCTCCTCAGTGCCTCCTCTCTGTACCTCCACTCCCATTCAGCATCCAGCCACATCCGTGTTTCTTGAACCTGCCGATGATGGATCTCCATGGTGACACATGGGTCCATCTGCTTCCTCTTCTCTCTCTCTGTATCCAGCTGAGTTTCTTCTAGTATCCTACAGTCCACTGCTGTCCTCTGCACGAGCTCCTGCATGAGTGTGTGCGCTGTGGTGCTGTCTGCTTCCTGCTCCAGGTGTGAGTGCAAATCTAAACAAAACAGTAGGAGGCGTGAGAGGCAAATGCTGCAGCTTTGTGTGTGTGTGTGTATGCATGAACTCAATATGTGCAATTGCTCTTCCACTTAACCATCAAAATTGGTGTATTGCAGAAATCCCGACTGCTCAGAAGGTGACATAAGTGCGCTGTTGGTCTCTCTCTCATCCTCTTCCACCTCCAGCTCCAGTCGCAGTTTGCTGTTCATCCAGTCACTCAGCAGGGTCTGGGCTGCAGAGGGTGGGGCTCGTTAGGGTGCCACCTGAATTGTGTTTAAATAACACAGGCGCACACGTGCACAAGCCTACCTTCGCTGAAGGCGTCATCGTGATCACGGAGCTGCCCCTGGTTACACAGAGCTATGGCCTGGCCACGCCCACCCACGCCGGGCACTCCTCTCCGCCTGCCGCAGAGCACCTGGGACATGGCCAGCTGCGAGGCGGCCTCCACCTTCTGTGGGACCACAGTGACAGTCCTAACCCTGCTCGGCACCATCGCGACCAGCGGGGGGTGTATTCACAGAGGGACAACTAAAGGCAAACGGGAATCTGAACACGTGAATATGCCCCTCCAGTAGCTGGACCTCATGCCGAGCTGTCCATGTGATATAATGACCCTTTCTTTGACACTTTACTCGGGAACAATTAAAAGCTGAAAAGTTCGTTCTTACCTGCCTCCAGTGCTCAATGTCATCTCTGTTCACCTTCGCCTAGTTTTGGAAGTAAACGAAACCGAAATGTAATATATTGGTCGATGATTTGCCCGAAGTTACTTTGTTTCCAGTGGAAGCAGGAAACTAATGGAATTCGTATAAAAGATGTTTCTTTACCTTATTGTGCATTTCATTCTTGGTGATCCTCTTCCAGCGAAAGAGGTCCGGCTCCGGCACGAAATGTGCCATGTGGTTTGAGGTTCTTTTGCCTCTGCTTTCTGGAATTTGTGTGTAGCGATGCGCAGTATTTTTAAAGCTACAGAGCCCAAGAAGAACTAAGATTCACGAAAAAGGAACCGGTGCGCTATCGGTTCCGAAGTACCATCGGTAATGTAGCCGTTGTCTTAACAGTTGCTACTGCTCGATGTGGCGTTCTGGGTATTGTAGTCCAAATAACGACCCTATCGCTGTAATTCCCTAATATTAAACAATGACAGAACTACAAGTCACAAACTTAGGAAAGACTAAAAAGCGTTACTAAGTAACCATAGCAACGACGTCTTAAACTTGAAGCTGTAAATACATAATTAGCACGAAAGTCTACAAAATGTCACTCAGTTATATTAATCCTATTATTAGACCTCTAACAACCAGGCAAATGTTGTCTTTGTTTCTGCCAGTCGTGAAGCAGATTTTTTTCCCTTTCACGATCGCTTGGACAATTGTTGATGATGTAATAAGCCGGCGTTGTTAGAGCGCATGCTCATAATCGTGCGTCGACTGACGTTACACGTGAACCCGTTCGAATTGGGTGAGTTAATGTGAAAAGTTAACACGTTTTGCTTAATTCGCCGTTTTTCATTCATTTCGAGTAGCTGATTCCCCATTGTTATTATTTATTGACGCATTTTCTTATTTTGTTAGCTGTCCGGTAGAGTTACTGGTTTTTTGGTGTATCGTTTACGGTAGAGTTAACGCGTTTTGATCTACCTGCCCATGACCCTGTCAGGTTAGGGTTGCCACTCACGCTTTCAGACTCTCGCGCTCACGCATATAGACTATCGATATTATTCCATGGTAAACCTAAAATTACCTACATCGTGTGCATGTGTGTGTAGACTTCAAAATTTAATTCTAGCCAGCTAACCAAAGTTGACAGCCTTGCTCGTAGGACGTGATAGTTACCACCATTACAAGCCAATAAACAAGGGGGGGCTTTCCTGCGCGGAACGAGCCGCTGTCTGTCGCGCTCTGACCGTGCCTCTCCTCCCCCTTTAGGAAAGCAGCATGAAGCTGGAGCTTCGCCGGCTGGTGCGGGGCGCTCGGCTGGGGATCCTCAGCGGGCTGGGCGGGGGAGGGCAGCACAGCCTAGAGCTGCCGGGGTGCCTGCTGTACACACGCTGTTGCTCTGTGCCACATCTCACGCAAGATACGCTTCGGACACTAGGGGCACTGCCCGCCGGCGCCCTGCTACCTCTGGCCTCCGTGTGAGCACCGCGCGCGCGTGTACACGTACATGTACACACACACACATACACACACACAATGCAATGCACATTTCATATAGATGATGCCTTGTACCATCAGCTGGGTTCCACAGCCCTGGCTGTGTGGTCTCTGTCCTACTACTCTCTCTGGGTCTTTAACTGGCTGTACCTCACTCGCTTATCTAGGGCTGAGCATCAGGAGGTGCTAGAGTCCTTCCAAGAGGGTGCAGCTAAATTTGCAGGTATCTCACTTCACTGTCTGTTTGCCCCCCCCCCATCCCCTGTCCTTCTGGATCTGAGGGGAGCGGTCTGTGATCTCATAGTACAGTCTGCCTGTGTGTTTATGTGGTGAGATGGAGAATAGAGTGAGTATGGTCTGGCCACAAAATCCCCGTGGATGTGTGCAGATCCTCTGGCAGCCTGATGGTGCCACTGAGCCATGTGGCTGGTGTCTTTCCTGCAGGTCTGCACAACACGGTGCTCTTCTGCTCACTGCATGACCCCGCAACCCTGTGCCCCTCTGGCTACAACACCAACAAGGTGAGGGCGCTCTGTGCTTGGGACCCTGTGCTCTGACTGGACACCGCACCCTCTGACATGCACATACGACCCACAGACCGTGTCCATATGGAGTAGCGGTGGCCGCATCGAACTCACTGTCCAGCGCTACATGGCACTTCAGGCCGCTGTTCAGCCTGACTGGTACCAGAGCCTGGCGGACGGAGACACCCAGCAGGCCGGAACTTCGCTAAAGAGGATTCGCAAGTCCGTGGAGCGGACACTGGCTTTCCTGGATGAGTGTCTACTGCTGCATCACAAGGCTCAGGTACCCCCGTCACCCCCTGTCACTGTGGCGTGGGCCCGGTGACCCCGTGATGGCGCTGAGCAGTGAGTCCCCCCTCAACCAGGAGCTGGCTGAGGCCCACGTCTTCGGCGTAATCGAGGGAGGCGACGTCCTGGAGGAGCGGTTGCGCTCGGCGCGGCAGACGGCTAAGAGGCCCGTCAGCGGCTTCGTCCTGGATGGCTTCCAGTCGCGGGCCATGGAACGGGAGATGCAGCAGCAGCTGATCGTTGCAGTAACCAGAGAGCTGCCCCAGGATAAGCCCAGGTGTGTGTGGCTGTGGGCTCACTACTGCAAAAGGTGCTGCGTTAGCACAGATCTACCACAGGGGGGCGCAGCAGAGTCGCATGTGTATGTACTGTGCTGCTGGCTTTCCTGCAGTGCTGATTTTGACAGCACATTTTTATTTAGTTTTAGTCATTGCCAGAAATGACTGAAATGAAACCAATGATAAAGAATGGTATTAAGGTCTGACTGTGCAGTACACAAAGACAGACATGGTTTATTGGTAATTTCATGTTCGTTGAAGTTTCCGCTTTTTAACAACTGTATAAAGTAATGTAATTTGTTATATAAATCAACTCAGGTGAAACAAAATGTACATCTTGAGGGTTGACAAATCTCAAGAATCTGACATAATACTCACGCTCAGACTCATGCAGGAAATCTTATGGCAAATCTATATTATACCATTATAAACCTAAAATTAGCTACGTCAAAAGTGTATTTACACGGATAAATACAAAAGCGGACTATTTACAAAGTAAGAACTGTTGCATATGTGTGCAGATATCTTGAGACGAAAATCTCACTTCAGCCAACTGGCCAAAGTTGGCAACCCGCGTTTTATTTGAAAAATTAAAAAAAGTAAAATCCACTCTTTTCGCCTGAAAAAGCTTGTCATTCCGTTTGCATGTCACGTTTTATATCTTTTAGAAATAATATGACCGCCCAATATCCTACTCTAATAGCAATTAAAGTTCGTATGTATTTATATTAAAATGAGACTTTAATTTTATTAATGGTGCGGAATTATCAAAACCAATACTTATATTTTAGTATTCATGGCTTTATGACAAACACCACTTCATTAGGGTTTCAAGTCTTATGTACTATATTTAAACTTGCACAGTTTTCACATTTTATTTTCTCATATTTTGAAAATTTAGCAAATGTGAAACCATTACACTTCGGCAGTCATACATATATGTTCAGTTCTATGTTACGTGACAAATATTAGAAAAAAAAATGTAATTGTTCTGAATTAATTTGATTTGACAGTCAGGTATTGATTGCATGCAATGTTGATACAACTAATAGGCTACTTAAATATATATCACACTAAATAGATAGACATTATGATCTTCCGGACTTTTGCTTGAAGAAATTTTCTCTAACTGGACCTCTTTAAAATTTAGTTGAATGCCCCTGCCATATGCAAACTACATTAGTTCTAATTGGATCTCGTTTCTGTCAAACATTTTTGTCTTTATTTCGTTTTCGTTTTTTTTTTTGTTGAGGAAAGTGTCAATACACTTTGTCATAGTCTTGGGCCTCGCTAAATCATTTTTATTTAGTTATCGTCTCATTTTAGTCTAAAAATAATGGTTGTTGATGATAACTATGATCAATATTTTTTTGTCAACAAAATTACCACTGCTTTCCTGGTCATATGACTAGGTTATTTTGGTGCTGTGTGTGTGTGTATTGCAGGCTGCTCCAGGGTGTCGGCCGTCCTGATGAGGTGCTGGCATGTGTGGAGTTGGGTGTCGACCTCTTTGAGGGCTTCTTCCCCTTTTTGGCCACTGAGCGGGGCTGTGCCCTCAACTTTGACTTCAATGTCAACTGTGATCCTGAGAGCAAAGGTATGGCACCCCTGCAGGTCAGGAAGTATACGCCTTAACAATTTGGTCATACTCTGTGGTGGACGTGGCTAGTTTGAGCATAGGCCGACTGGTATGTGTCACGATGCGTGCGAAGCTGTGCAGGGTGTCGGCGGCATGGGGCAGGCAAAACGACGGGAGGCAGGTAGATCCAGGGAAATCCAGGGTTAGGCACAAACGGGAAACCGCCACAGGACACCACAATGACCGATCTGACGAGTCTGACTAAGACACGGACTAAATACAAGAAACGGGCATAGACTGATACACAACAGGTGACCACGATCAGGCACGAATTGACAACAGCTGGAT
>JAODUD010000082.1:22367104-22387515 GCA_026784285.1 Stomatorhinus walkeri | reverse complement strand
ATATACACATACATACACACTCACACACACACACATACATACATACATCTATAAATATATAGAGTATCTTACCCCATGGGGCTCCCAGGTGACTGTAGTTGCATTCTGTCTGAACCGGTTGCAGATCAACTCCCTCTGAGCCAGTACGTCAAAAACCCTGACAGAGCCTGAGGGGCAGAGAGACGCTCAGTGACAGCGTGTCTGTGGCTTTGTCTGTATGTGTCTGCGTTTCTCTGTCTCTATCTGTGTCTCTGTCTCTATCTGTGTCTCTGTCTGCAAGTGTTTCTGTGTCCAGGTCTGTCTGTGTGTCTCCTTCTGTATATATAGTCAGGACCATAAATATTTGCACTGAGTTTTTCAGTTTTTAAGTTCTGTACATTACTACAATACATTTTAAAAGAAACAAGTCAGATGCAGTTGAAGTGCAGACTTTCAACTTTAAATCAGTGGGTAGAACAAAAACATTGAATAAAAATGTGGGAACTAAAGTAATTTTTCTACACAATCCCCTCCTTTCAGGGGCTCATGAGTAATTGTACAAATTAATACAACTGGTATTAAAATCTTCAATTCTAATACTTAGCTGAAAACCCTTGAACTCATGGACATGACCAGACGCTGGGTTTCCTCCTTTTTAATGCTCTGCCAGGTCTTTACTGCAGCAGCTTTCAGTTTCTGTTTTTTGAGGGTTTTTATGTCTGTAGTTTAGTCTTTAGCAAGTGAAATGCATGCTCAAAGGGGTTGAGATCAGGTGACTGACTTGGCCATTCGAGAATATTCCACTTCTTTGCTTTAATAAAGGGTTGCTTTTGCTGTGTGCTTTGGGTCATTGTCCATCTGTATTATGAAACGCTGCCCAATCAGTTTAGCTGCATTTGGCTGTTGGCATAACTTTAAATAACTTTTAAGTGAATTGTCAAATTACTTTTGGCCGCTTTAAAAAGAGGATGTCACATGTTAACAAGCTGAAACTCCTAAAGCCCTTCATCCAATTTGAATGTGGATACCCTAAAATGAAATCTGAGAGTCTGAACATTATGTCCATGCCCATTGTATAACTTCAATTGGAATATATTTCAGTAAACAGGTAAAATAGTAAAACTTTTGTTAGTGTCCAAATATTTATGTTCCTGACTGTATTTCTATATCTGTGATTGTACATACGGTCCAGTGCGCTGGTGGCCATAAGGTGGCTGGTTCTGGACACGTCCATACTGACGATGGGTCCGGAGTGGAAGGTGAAAATCGCTTCTGGGTCCCTGGTCTGAATCACACATAGTCAGCACATGATGCTCCAACACACACAGTACAAACAAAAACACACACACACAGAGGCATAGATTCACCATGTTGGAGAAGGAGAGGTCCAGCTTCCAGACAGCCCCACCAGAGTCCTGTGGGCAGAGAGGCATTTCACTTTAAGACTGGCACCTCTCCAGGACTCGTGGGGTTACGGCGGTCAGCTGACCTTTCCCCTCTGACCTGGGCAAACCAGATGGAGGATCCTGTTGCGGTGCCCTTCACCATGGAGACCAGACACACACCACGGCCAACCAGCACCTCATTCATGGGCTCCAGCTCGAACAGGTTGCTGCCGTCGGTGGAGTCTGCACCATCCACGCTTTCAAAGTGCCAAGCCTGTAGGGGGTGTGCAGGCAGGCAGGCATAATATCATCAGGGTGTGAGAGGCCTAGAGGTCATCACCGTGTGATGGCAGAGGGGCAGCACTCACCCTGATAGCGCCGTCAATGCCGACCGTCAGAATCTCGCCCTCGTCCAAGACAAACTGGCGGATGGCGCCATTGTGACAGGGCCGGCCACCCCTACGGCAGATCTCCACCTTGATCAGAGCACCCTCCCACAGCAGCATGTTGCCCCACTCCGACCCTGACAACACCTGCACCCAGGTGGAGGGACAGAGGCACCATTGGCATCAGCATTTCTGATGTATGCTTTATCTCGAAGGGGAGGGGGGGGCACCTTTCCATCCGGAAACTCCACGTAGCCCTCGATGTCTGTGGGTGTCGTCCTCCCAAACCTTCCCAGCAGCCCCTGCAACTTGAGGCCTGTGAAGGTACTGGCCATCTTCCAAAACCTGTGAGGAGCCGCAGGCAGAGCTGTGAGGCTGTGGGGAGGGGGGGCACTTTGTGTGTGTGTGTGTGTGTGTGTGTGTGTGTGTGGTGGGGGGTGGGGAGGCTGCACGGAGCTCACTTGATGTGTCCAACCCCAGAGGTGGTAAGCTGAGCAGGGCTGTCAGAAGAGAAGGAGATGCGATAGACATCCTGGGAGGCGGCCTTGCAGCGGAGAAGCACGCGCTCCTCACGCCACACCCACAGGGTCAGCATGTAGTCGGGGGCACCACCCACACTTGCCAGCAGAAGGCCCTCGTGGTCAAAGGCCAAAGCGGTGTAAACCCAGGCAGTGCCCCCTAGGAAGAACATGACAAGGCTTCAATTCATTATATACTGTCATATATTGCAGAAAATCCATGTGTACGTTTGTGGAGGAGCATGGTGATAAATTGAGGCTCTTGCCTTTTAAGATGCGAAATGGCTGCAGGGAAGGGAACTCATACACGACAATGTTGGGCCGGTTGCCCTTCTCTGCCACAGCCAGGAAACACCTGCTGGGGTGAACCTGAGCACCGGAGACACAGAGAGAGAGAGAGTGCACACTGCTGCTTAGTGACGGGAAGGTCAGAGGCTGGCCATAACCTGAGCAGAACCCAGCCAGAATCCAGCCAGAGCCCAGTCAGAGCCCAGCCAGAACCAAGCCAGAACCCAGTCAGTACCCAGGCAGAAACTAGTCCAAGCCCAGCCAGAATCCAGCCAGAGCCCAGTCAGAGCCCAGCCAGAACCAAGCCAGAACCCAGTCAGAACCCAGGCAGAAACTAGTCCAAGCCCAGCCAGAACACAGGCAGAATCCAGCCAGGGCACACCACACACGTAATGGTACCATGATGGCGCCAATGCCCTCCCCACTGCAGCTGCTGATGTAGCGCTGCTTCCTGGCGCACACATCCAGGAAGACAAGGAAGTTCCCGGCAATGAAGGTCAGTGTGGACTCCTCCAGCAGCTGCAGGTTGGCCCGACGCCGGCAGTCGTACCCGAACGAGTGACTAGGGTGTTAAGGAGAAGGGCACCTCCCAGAGGTATGTGTGCATGAATGTGTGAGAGAGGGGGGCAGGGCAGGGCAGGAAGGATACTGCAGGCTGAGAAGGTCAGTGGGGATGTTGGCCTCTGGGCTGACTTCGGGGCCTCGCCATAGCTGCTTGCGATCGTAGTACATGTGCTCCAGGGGTCTCCCCATCCCTGGCTGTCCTGCTCACACCGCACAGAGAGGCAGAAAGGCCCTGTGATCCATCAGCAGAGCAGCAGCAAGGAGGAGAAGCGGCGAGGGGAAGCCCAGCTCCTACCAGTGCTGCCCAGCGTGACGGACCCTGAGGGCACTGCCTGATCTTCCGGGTCAGCTCCAGTTTCCTGGTTTATCTGCAGACTGTCTGCACCTTTAGGGGGAGATGCACAAAACGTTGTCCTCTGGCGATTTTTATTTCATTACTGTTATTATTGCTTTTTAATGAGGTTGGAATGAAAGTGGGGAAAAACTGGTACTGTTTGTGGCCAAATACAAAATAACAGTGTAAATTAAAGACTCAATAGGTCACCGGCTCACTAAGCTTTAAAACTGTCATCTGTAAGTGGATATAGGAATACGGAGAAGAGTGTTATTACCGGTTCATTAAATAAAAAAAAAACATTACAGGACGTCTTTTGGTGCAATTATACAACATCTATCATATCTCAACTAATGTTCAAGTACATAAAGTTTTCAAAAAACTACTTTACCTTCTGGGACAGCTTGCTTTGACTGACCCTCCAACCAGACCATCTTCGTTGCTTCAGATTGCTCAGCAACCGCCAACAAGCACAGTGACACACGCAAAGACGTACAGTGAACGTATCAGCGCAGAGCATTATGGTAAATGTAGTGGCGTAAACTGGAGCAGTCGTTCGGAAGTCTTCGCTGATAACCGCATATCGGTTGAGAGACTCTAAAGTCGCACTGTCTCGAAAAACTTTCCGTCCGAATGGTAAGATTTATTTGTAGATATATTCGCTTCAGTAACCAAAGTGCACAATAGACATTAGTCAGCTCAGCTATATTAGGTTTTCAACTGAGCCATGAAATGAGGAAGTGAAAAGTGTGAATCCACTTTCAGTATTGGGGTAAACTGGGGCTGCTGTCGGGTTAATGCGGGTTACACTCAGAATCGATCGCAAACATCAAGCTGAATGTGGACGATGAACCGAGATGCCAGGTGACAACTATCTTTTCATTGCAAATCTTTTGTCTATTGAAATTTTGTTCAGATTATTCCAGTGAATAACAGCTATATCAAGACGTTTAAATGTACCTGACGCATGTATCAGTTGGATTTTTGCTAATCGGCTAAATATTTAATGAGCACTTTAACTGCGGTTATTCATTTAATCGAACTTTACATTGAACTCTGTTTTAGATGAGATCAGGTTTGATATTTGCAATAGTAATCGTTTTCTGTGTCATCAGATAAAGAGTGGAGAGACCTAGATGGGCCGATGGAGCCTCCAGCAGAAGTGAAGTCACGCATTAGTAAGTGGGAATCGCGTGAGTGCTGATGGCACTCTTTCCACCCCAGGCTAGGGATGGGCGATACTACTGATTTTCTTTTCGATCAAAATACTATGCGATCAAGTTTTGGTATCCCCGATACTGATCTCCATACCAATATTCAATGCAGGCCCAAGGGAGGGGGTTACATAGTATGTGGGCCCCTTCCCCTTTCTCCCCCTATATGGGGGGTCCTGCCCAGTGGTAGTTTAATGTGTTGCTCCCTGTAATAATATGAACATATAAATTACCAAATAAAAATCTATACTTTTGTGTTAGAATTGAAATGAAACCGTTCAGATATTATTATTATTATTAATAATGATAATAATAATAATAAAACAATAAATAATAAAATAAATAAACAGATGGAAAGCATTTATATTTCAGTAGCCATCCATATATCCCTCCCATGGCCTTTTCCACATAGGCTCCAGCGATTGTGATAATTAACCCCCCCACCCCCTGCTCTGTGCTTTGTTAACCCACTGGCTGTGGCTCCAGCAGATTCAGCGGCGCCACCCCTGCAAGCAACTAAGGTGAAGGCACACCTGCAGGCAGCCCAGGAGCTGCTGGTGGACGCGCTGTACAACACGGCACCGCTGCTGGACCGCATGCTGGCCAAGAACCTGCTGCCCCGCGATAGCTACCAGCTGGTGCAGGCGGAGCGCACAGCCGCCGAACGTGCACGGCGCCTCCTGGAGGTGGTACAGGCACAAATGGATGATGAGCAGGCTGGGGAGTTCTTGGATTGCCTGAAGGCATGTCAGAGCAACTACCCCCGCCTGCGTGCCTGGCTGCATGGCTGCACAGGTAACAATGCACTACCATTGCATTGGGGGGGGGGGGGGTCTGCTCACGTGGTATTCACGGTCTGTCTCACTCCTGTCCCTACTGCAGATCTACAAGGCGGACTGGATGGTGAGCATCTCTGTACTTGACCCGCATCAGGGAACCACTTGTGCTCCTTTGATTGTGTCTACATCTCTGTTATACCATGTTATATGCTCAGACATACAGTAGGGGGCAGTGTTGTCATAGGAACAAATTTCTGTGCAATTCACCTTCCATCCTGCCGGGGTGCCCTCTACATATAATGGGGTAATGTGCTTTTCTGTCTTCTGTTTACTGCAGACTTCCAGTGTGGACCCTCAGGTGAGCAGACTGGTTAGGAAGCGGTGTCCACGTCAGCCCGTCTGCACCATAAGTCAGTGTGAGTGAGTGTGCCTGTGTTTTTCAGTGTGCAGGCTGCGGAAGCAGTTGGGGGTGCTGTGTAAGCGCCTAGGGCTATCTGTGCTGCCCGTATCGCTTCAGCTCTTCTCCAGTGGGATCCTGACACAGCTGGAGCTGGACTCGCAGCAAGCTGAGCCCACCCCGTACCAGCAGAGCCACCGGCTGCTGCTCAGCTGCTTGACGAAGGGAGAGCGGGCCTGTGCTGCCTTGTACAAGGCTCTGTGCCAGGAGGACCCGCAGCTGGGCACTGAGCTGCAGGGCTGGGGGCCATCCCCTTGCTGTGAGACACCCGCTGGCCATTGCTCTGTGGCTGTGGCAGAGAGCGGAGCCTCTGCCATGATGGATCGGCCTACTGGAGACACATGGACACAGGACATGCCACGTAGTCTGACATCTGACCGTCTGGGGACCTGGGAAGCCACACAATTAGCCAGTGAAGGAAAAGGTGGGTGGAGTTATCATGGGGGTTTGTCTGACTAGCTTGAGGGATGACCTTGATCACATGTGAATGTGTCACAGATGTGCTGCAGGAGGCCATGGCATTGCTGGGCCTGGCCTCAGAGACCGCACCACAGTTCAACATGTGCGAGGTGGGCGTGCTGCTGGGGTTGCGTAGGGTGGATGTGCGAGATCGCCTCCTGGAGAAGGCGGCCATAGACGACGTGGCCCAACTGGCGGCACTGGTGGAGCTCTTCCTGGAAAAGACGCAGGATGTGGAGCGGCTTCTTCAGAGACTGCAGCAGTGTGACACAAAGGGTACATGTGGAGGAGTACTACACAACACTCTGCTCGGACTAGTGTCAGTTGTACAGGGGCTGGCATTACTGGCTCCCCAGGAGTTTCTGTGTGGACTCCCAGCTCCCCTCAGACCAGCTTTTTCTGGTAGCTTCCAGCCAGCTAAACCTATGTTACGTTTAGCCCTGATGAAAAGCTGCAAATCATTTTTTTAAAACTGGGGGTAAGTCCTACCCTGGAGTGCTGGTGTCCAGCAGGTTTTCTATTCTACCTGATAAGTTACTATCTGCCTGAGATCCAGGAGAACCTGCTGAATACCATTCACTCCAGGATCAGGGTTGCCCAACCTTGATTTAAATGGAATCAGTGGTGCGGTGAACACCCTGTTGCGTTTTGCAAGCATTGTAACTGGCTAGGATTGGCTCATATAGATGTTGCTTCTGATTGATTAGCATCCACCCACAAGAGTAAACGTGCCTCTAGTTAAGTCTGGTGCACAGCATTGCACATGCTTAAGGGAAACATCGTTCAACCAGGAAACCGTTACAAATTTCTGCACACCGTTTTCAGAATGAATGTGAATGAATTCTGCTGCTTGGCAGGTATCCAGCTCTCTGGGAGGGGGACCCTGCTCCTGGAGCTGCTGGGAGAAGCGGAGCGCCTCTTGCAGGGCAGCCACACCCACGTCAGGGCAGAGCACATCTTCACCATTCTGATGTGGGACATGCTGGCAGAGATGGTGGAGGAGCCATGGGTGTGGCAGTGGGCGGAGCCATTGGAAGGGCTTCTGGGGGTGGTGCAGCGGCTACGGGGAGTGGCTGGAGGTCGGGCAGAGGCTGAGCTGCTGAAAGAGCTGGAGGAGTGCTGGGATGCTGAGTGCAGAGCCAGGGGGCTCCTGCAGGCCGTGCCGGTGCTGGCCCAGTTGTTGCGGGACCTGTACCCCCGGCAGGACAGCCTACAGCTGCTTGGTCCTTCCCACCCCCAAGGAGCGGCAGTCATCTGCAGGCCACGCGTGCTGCACAGAGTCACAAGCTTCTGTGGCGTGCCCCGCAGAGCCATCACCCGTGCACTGGCCGGCTTGCCGCTGCCATCTCCATCACTGGCGTCGCAGTACCACACCATGTGCCAGGCTGTGAAGCGGCTGCTGGAGCGGGTGTGTCCCACGACACAGTGCATCACCCCCCCACCAAACCTGGCCCTGCCCTCTGAGGCAGTGCGGCATGCCCTGAGCCAGCCTGCCTTAGGGTCTGACAATTTTGACGCTGGCATGAGGCAAAGGCTTCTTGCACTGCTAGAGTTCGACCCGGCGGCACTGGAGCTGCCCAGCTTGCTGTCTCTGCACGAGGACACGGTGCGAGCACTAAAGCACTACCTGCTGCCAAGCGAGCACCATGGCTTCTTGCTTCATCCGCGGGCACTCTGGCTGCCTAAGGGCGGGGCACACCTCTGCTGGGCACGCAGCATCTCTGGACCTGTCGCCATCGACGATGGGCTGGAGGAGACGTTTCGTTTCTGCTTCTCGGATGCCACGCTGGCACTGGTGCGCGTCTGCTGTCATGGATACCAAGACGGGCAGCGGTTCCAGACAGCCGAGCCACGCTGTATCCGTGTCTTTGGCCTGGGGGACAGCGACTTGGTGGAGCTGCGGCAAGTGGGGGGGCAGGTGCTATGGGAGAGGGAGGGGTTTGTCTGGGTGAGGGAGACAGAGCTGAAGCTGCTCCCATTGGGTGGCAATAATTCTGCCCAGCTTGAGGAGGCTGGTGTCTGCTTCCTGCTTAGAAGCCTGGGGCCACAATGTGACGTCACATTTGTTTATAAACGCAGCTGGATCTCAGCCATGGCCAAGAGTGACTGTGAGGTGCTGTGAGCCCCCTGCCTCAGTGAGTCTAATATGTTACATTTTAGTTTGCAATAAAGTGGCTTTACAGGATGGTATTGACCGTTTTGCCCACAATAAAATGCGAATGGTGGTAGATTCACGTCTCCTCACACATTAGGCATCCAAAGCTGTTAGACCTGCAGTGTCCCTCACAACCACCCCAAGGGCAAGATCCCTAAAGACCTAGACCTGTTCAAACATGACACACAACTGTTCCTCCTTCTGTGGTCACATATTGCACACGTGCTCTTCAAAATGTTTGTTATTATTTTGAACTTCTAATTGAAAATAGTTTTTTGGTATATTTTGGAAAGAAAAACCTGTATGTTGTATCCTCAAAGAATCATGGCATTTTTTTAATATCTTTACAATGTATGAAGAAATTTCATCCTCCATCTTTTAAATGACTTGCTACATGTTCAATAAAGTTTGAGAGGATGACAGGACAGTGTTCCAAGAGACGTGCAACAGTCAAGAACCAGCATAGTTGGTGACTGCACGGACATAACATCTTGGTGCGGCACATGTTCAGCTACAGAGAACAGAACTCACATTTGCCAATAAAACATTTAATCATGACTTTACAGTAAGTGCTATGAACATGGTCCTGGGGTCATGTAGTCAGCAGGGTCGTCCTCTACAGCGTGGCACTGCCTGGTGACCCAGCCTGCCCCATCCACCTGGAGAGCCTGTTCAGGGGAAGATGGTCACCATCAACAGCACCCTGCGCCCGCCCCAACACAGCTACCACACCCTACTACTGGGTCTCTGGGTTAATAATCTAGTGATTCTCCCAGCCAGAACACCCTGCTGTGAATCTGAAAGTACTCTATCCAACAACAGCAAAAAAAGTGTCCAGCCCTGCCCCCGGTGCTGACAGTCTCTGGATGGGCCACATACCTAGGGCTTTGCTTCATGCACAGGCAGCAAGGTGGACACACCAGGGGGGCTCGCAGAGGGGATGGGAGAGATGCAGGGAGAAACCACACCCCCAGTGGCCTGCCTCTGTTCCTCAATGAGTGAGAGCAGTCTGCTCCGTGCCTCCACACTGCGCCTATTCAACTCCAGGAGCTGCTGTTCCACAGAGTGTCCCTCCTTTTGGTAAGATGCATATTAATAGAGGCCAACGGTGAAACATCTCCCCATTGAAAGGTTCCCCGCTGACTGACTGACAGAACATATCAGACCTGTGCTGGGCGCTGTGCAGTCCTACCAGACACACTTGGGGCTCGTATCAGCGGATTCTGTTGTGACGCCTGCCTGAGCTGCAGGGGTGCCGGGTCCAGCTTGGAGGTGGAGCTGTGGGTGAAGCCTTGGCAAGGCAAGCTCATGAATGAGCAGCTGGAAGCCATGGACTCGTCATATTCCACTACCTCCTCACGACCCCCACTGGATGTAGCCTGGTACTGCAGCACCTCACCTCTTGCCACTAAAATGAAAAGCAAAGCAGGCGAACATTTAGCAGAGCAGCTGCTTCGAATCAACAGCTACCCTGTACGGGGCGCCAGGTCAACAGCTGAACTGCACTGAGAAACCCCCCCCAAAGCAGGCTGTAGCTCTTGCCTTCAGTGTGGGAGGGGCAGCTGTCAGTCTGGCAGGGGGGCGAAAGCAGCACTGCTGGAAAGGGGGATGGCAGCTCTCGCAGGTCCTTCTCAGGAGACACAGCACTGCTCAACTGCAATCTGTGCGCATCTGTGCAGGTGTCTTCACAGCCATGGAGACAAGCTCTGGGCTCAGCTTCAGGCCCCAGTCCACCCAGTTCTCCCAATGCCAGCACCAGTGCATCCAGCCACTTGTCCAGATATTTCACATGCTTCTGTAGTTAGACAGAGTATCAGACTGCTCAGTGCTGTGCAGATCCTTGGTAACAAGAGGGGAGTTACAGTCCCCAGACCTACCTGCAGAGCGATGTTGTCCTGATGAAGTAGGAGAGATTCTGCAGTGAGAGCATCAATCAGCAGCTGTTGCTCTCCAAGCTGCTCCTCTAGACGCCTCCTCACTGTAACCTCCTTCTGCACCTCCTCGTGGCTCTGGGCAAGAGGATACATCGCTGTCACTGACAGGCAAGACCCCCTCTGTGAGTGTATGCAGAGTTTTGTGAGTGTTTACTCTGCAGAGATGTTGGACCAGGCGGCCCAAGATGGCCACCAGTGCTGTGGAGAATCCACTGAGGGTGGCATCCTCTTGCTGGTCCTCAGAAGCCTGTGGAGCAGCATTAGGGCCCAAGGAATCCAGCTGCAGTTCCATCTTCCTCAACCTGGCCTGCAACACCTCCAGACTGGAGCAACCTCCACTTGAGGAGTGCAAGGCTGAGCTGCTCAGCCTGGAGAAGTTGGCACACTGCCCCCTGCTGGTCCTCTTCCCTGCACAGGAACATACCAGCTGGTGGCTATTGCTGGTGGACAGGCCTGGCTGTTAATTGGAAAGGAGCAGTAATTACCTGGCTTTGGAAAAACAGGCTCCACGTTCAATACATGTGACATCAGGGTGGCAGGGGGGTCATCCTTGTCCAGGGGAACCTGCGGCAGCAGCTTCTGGACCACAGGGGTGGCATTGAGGGCTGCACATGGGGGTGGGAGTGAGGCAGGGCTCAGCTGGGAAAACAGTACAGAACGTAAACACTGAGGGCACATACCACACTGGGGCACAGAGGGGCTCTGGGGACAGCTGAGAGGCACACCCGGGGCATCAGGACTGAGAGGTCGTCCATGACACCGATCTTGGACAGGACACCTGCAGGAGTCCGCAGGCACAGGTCAGAAGGCAACATGAGGCCTGGAGGCTCGATACAGCCATGTGAATGCGGCTATAGCGTTACACATTCCCCTCGCAGTGCCCTGTTGGGGGATCTGGTGGATGTCAGGGAGGCTTGGTGGGCAGACAGACCTGCTCCCAGCCACATCACGGGACAGTGGCTCCAGTCCACGGACTCCTGCTCCTGACGGATCCAGTAACAGCACCGGCTTGGAGACAGGCTCGCGGTCCAGGGCCATGGTCACACTTGGGAACCCTGAGAGCCAGCAGAGGATGGGGTCAGAGCAGAACCGGAGGGGTGGGAATCTAAAGTACCAGGATTGAAGGGTACCGGTCTGCCTGTGAGGAGCATCCCCAAATAAATCCTTCACCATTGCCATCATGTGATCAGACTGGGCCAGAACATCCCGCAGCTGGTTCTGCTCAGAGCTCACCTGCAGGAGAGATGAGGTTTAGGGCATGTGCCCGCCCACACACACACACACACACTAGTGTTGTTTTCATCATACTGTTGAATAAAAACAAGACAAAATAAAAACTATACTAAAATGTCTTGTTTTCGTGAACGAAAATGAAGACAAGACATTATTTCCTCTCGTTTAATCACATTATTATTATGCAGTATTTCCGTTTCCTGTGTCTCCCATTCAGGCACACAGATGACGGAGAAATGCGGCCACAAAATATTAGGAAAAAACAACACAAACCTTAATACCTTAAAAGACATCTCAAGGCATTCCACAATGACATTGAGGTAAGTAAAGACATTAATGTAATGTTACTTTCTATTTTAGAAAGCTCATGCCCACTGTGGTTAACGTGTTATCATTAGTAATAGATGTTAGCCTGCTAGCTTTAGACGTTTTGGAGAAAATTATACTTGATGAGCATGGACACTTGGCGATCTGTACAAAACATCCTTTCTGATAAGAATATGAAGGTAAAGGGAACACTTTGAAGTTATGTAGGCATTTTAGCAAGTTAAAGCTAAGTAGCAAACAGAACAACAGCTCAGTTGTCTTGAATCCTGGCGATCTAAACTTCCAAGCTTTCATTACTGCATGACTAGATATATGTCTAAAGGGGTAGTGTTTGAAACATTGAAAGAGTGTTTTTCGGGACATTGTGCGTGGGTCTGGCTTGCGAGGCTAGTTACCACCCACAAAGAGGTATACACTCTGGCTACAGCTCATGTAAATACCTGCTAATTAGGGCTGGGCGATATCCTACTGATATTATATCGCACATGCGCAATAATCACTAGGGCTTCAGATGACAGATGAAGCATTTGGCCGGATGCCAGCTTTTCAGTGAAATACGGAGATCAATTTACGCGCATAATTTGGTAAGAGGATTAGTAGTATGGCTAAAATATTAATGAGATGCGTTTTGTGATACCCAAAAGTTAGTAATCTGTATAAGCTTTATGTTTCTTAAATTCAATTAGTGGAGCACCCCACATAATACTGTTTTGGTACACTACGGTTTGGTATACCGATGAAGTCGCAGTAAAGTAGAGCCACCACAACATTTTTTAAATGAGGAGATCTTGTGGATATACAAGGTAAAAAGAAGTCGGCGGTATGGTGGTACTTTTTGCAGTTTAAAGTCTGACACATTTATGAAACATAAGGATATGCCGTATTTATACTAATAATGACTTTTGGACATCATACAAAGCCTTATTAATATTTTAGCCATACTACTAAACTGCTTAAACTCTGGGCATAAATAAATGTCCATATTTCACCAAAAAGCTGGCGCATGACCAAATGCTTCGTCTGTCATCTGAAGCTCTGGTGATTATTGCGCATGCGCTTTATAATATCAATATGGTATTGCCCAGCCCTACTGCTAATTGTGAACTAATGTTCTGGTGGAAAGGATGTTTGTGAAAGATTCAAAGCATGATGCATTTTGATTAGCATCCCTTATGGTTTTGTGAGGCCTATTTTTTCTGTTAATTGTAATAGTTTCAGTCATTGAGGGTAAAACAGGCCGAATAGCAAGGATTTATCCTACTTAATATTTACAACAGTTTTTTTCCAGAGGCTGCATCTGTCCTGACATTGTATCTATACCTGTGCTAGATTACAGAGACAGCTGCAGTGAAGCAATTCCGCACAAGAAGATGGACATTATTTATTTATTTTATTTAAATGTACGTGTACTTCAAGTTCAGGTTTGGTTGGCAAGTCAGGTAACAATAATATAATAAAGAACCATGTTTTAATTGTAAAATACATTTGACTAAAAGAAATTTTTGTTTTTGTCTATTCTACTAGGTACTTGTTTTATATTGATTAGGTAAAATAGAATTGCATCCCTAAAATAGAGACTAAAATACAATTTTCTTTGACTAAAACTAGACTAAAATAGTCATGATAATTATAAAATATGAATAAAATGCTCAGACTTTTAGTCGACTGAAACTTGACTGGACTAAAATGAGTATGGACGTGACTAAGACTAATAACTAAAATGACATCTTAACACAAAGACTAGACTAAAGCTAAAATTAAGACAGGTCACCAAAAACAACTATAACACACACAGACACACACACATACAGAATGACTCAGAAAACCTCTGGGCTAGAGGTGTGAGCCTGACCCACCACACTGGTCTTCAGCACCCTCTGCCTGACCTCCCGCTGCGCTGACTCCTGGTTTCTGGAGCGATGCAGCTCATGGCGTCGGGACTGTGAGCATAGATGGTGTTTAAGCACTGAGCATAGGGGAGCAAGCCAATGAGCACAGGCTGTGGGGGTACTGACCAGCTCTTCAGGTGTGGCCTGGTGCACAGTGAGGTCGTGGACGGTGCACTGATCAGAAACAACACATTTAATCAACACGCTGTGACTGAGAATGTGTCTAAATCAGAGGAAAACATCACAGCAGCAGTTAAAGTGGAACCTTCAGGTCAGAGACGCAAACGTTGCACTACATATTTAATAACATGATCATTTACACCAATCCGTCAAAAACAACCAGAAGGACCAAATGGGACAAGGAAAACTGACATTCAAGCAATCACAGGACGGCAGCCCCTAACCCGCATGCCACAGACATACAAACATACCACCCAGTCCTGCTTTGGTCTGGGCGGCTTCCTCTGCCGGGCTGGCCGCTTTCCGGGACCGTGGACGGACCGAGTCGCCTTCCTAAACGACATCTACAAACGCAAGAAGAGAGCCACGACCGCAAATAAATACCACTATTCCCTACCTAAAATAGAACAATGCAGAGTTATAACCGGTTTATTAATTAACAGTCCCACTTGAAAACAGCATTAAGTTTTCACACCGCATTAAACCACGTACATATATAGCTCGAAGGAGCCTTTCTGCCAGTATAAAAATACCGCGAAACACTTATACACTTTAACACGCTAATCGCCCTTAATGTGCTTTAACATGTCATACATGCCGTGTTATAGCTTAGAGAACCACTATCACAGGAACGAGAGCGACATCCACATTCACCTACCGACTCTTGTCTCGCTGCTCTCTGGCGCCAGAGTTCGACGATTCGCGCCGCTGTACTGTCGCTTCTACGATAATCACAGGCCACGCCCCGATGCGCGATGGGCGCGCTGGGATATGTAGTTTTATCACGTATCGCGGCGTCTCCCTTGAAACAGCAGTGCAAATAAGGGACAAATTATCAATGTATTAAGACTAGACAAAATACAGTATATACTAGCAATCTCACTCCGAAGTTACTCCAAGGCGATTAACAAGGATAAGCTGCATCCATTACTGAATAAAAGAAAGACATTCTTTAATATTATTCAGATTAATTGATTAAGATGGAAAGAAAGGAATATCCTATAATAATATCCCAATTAATTAATAAATTACTTAATTGATCGATTGATTAATTAATTAATCTGGATATTAATTAAGAAAGAAAGAAATTAAGAAAGAAAAAGAAAGCCAGAGTTCAACAGAGAAGAGGAATCAAAAGCTCCCAAGTAGAAAATAAAGAAACCTGTAGGAGTGCAATAAAAGTAAAATGAGGTCTTATACAGCGGATGTATTACTCAGTAAAACATACAGAGGGAAGTTAAATAAATACTGTATGGAATTGAACATGGACTATCCTTTAATAATATCCAGATTAATTATATCTAATATTATCAACAACTCGTTTGGAACAAAATGTTTACTTAGGGGCTGGAGACTGACAGCCTCGCAATGTCTGATAGTCCCAGAAGATGGCGCTGCCGCTAACAAAATCCACTCGACTATTAGGCTTAAACTTTTGATGAACTTAATATTTTGTTTTTTATTTTATATGTAAGGAAGAATTTATGACAGTAATCGTTGAAATCGTTGCTAACATGTAGTATTAATTATGCTCTGATTTTTTTCTACTGGAACATTAACCCGGCGTTGATTTGCAGTTTATTGCATAGTGGTTTTGCACCACTGCGTAGAATCGATTTGAACGGGATGTACCGTGACTTTTATAAACACCATACTTCTCAGGATGTGCGCTGGGTGTGTTGGAAATTTTTAAGCAGTTCTTAAACATAGTGACCGGATTTTCCGGCGTGGAACAAATTCCTGTCATTAAGGAATTAATTAAATCCAGCAGTGGACAAATGTATGAAGGAAGTAATTTAACAGTGACCAACGAAAATGTAAGAATGTAAGAATGTTAAATAAGGTAAACTGTATACTGGCTATTTGCCTGAATATTCAATGCACTGAATGGGGAACATCATACGTAAAATCACGGGGTAGGAAATAAGAGTTTCAACGTCATTAGTCATGGCTGCTACTGTGTACTTCTTAACGGCATGACTTGTAATTTGGCACCACATACGCCCCCGCTGTTCTCTCCATCAACGGATTTCCCACATGGTGCCCCGGAGCAGTCCAGCGCAGATCGCACATTGAAGCACTTAGAGCGGACTGGGGTTCGGTACAGTCATAACTCATATGAGTCCACCAACTCATAAGATATATGGTCCCGCAAAACAGGGCCGTTTACGCTGACAATTGCCTGGTTGAGACTTTAGGCAAATACATTGCGGGCTTGTACTGCGCAAGCGCAACTGGATGCACCCCCTCCACTGAAAAGGAGTCGTTTGCGGGACTGGTCTTATCCACAGACCACTGCCTTCAGGCGGGTCCCGTTGTCGGACTCTGCGATTTCCAGTATCCCCAGTTTTTGCTTGGGAAGGCTGTTTGCCGTAGAGCTCTCGCAGTCTGCCTATGTCCGGGGATGGTGAAAAGATTCATATGGAATAGAAGTTAAGAAAACGTCAGTATGACTTGGTCTCTTGGGCAGAACAGAAGCAGTCCGTGAGAAGATCCTGGGGCGTATGGATTACATGTAAATCAGAGCTGGTTTCCGTGCATCTCCGGGGAAAAGTTATATGAGACGAGTGTTACTTGGGAAGACATGGGACAAGCTCTGCATTACTTCCGCGCCAGTACTGGTTCGCTTGGGCTGCATGGATTCTGATTTCAACGGCAGTTTGAGTCTTTGCTGTAAAAATGCACGCTCTACATAGTCATCTGGAAAAACGCACTGGTTGTATCACTTCTGTCCACAATTAATTGCTTTTCAAACATTTCAAGTTGTTCAGCGGCGGATTGCTATTTAAGCAAACCAAAGGGCGCTCGTGACTTTGGGTAACAGAACACTCCTCTCGGATGCTTTCTGTTGGCTTTTTACTTTTCGCTTGTCGGTCCATCATTAAGCAGGCTGTACATTTTCCAAGGCTAGACCACGCAGGCTGACACACAGCTGTCACGCAGCCAAACCCGAGGGGTTGGTTCTGTTATGCTCACTAAAGGCTCCTTGATGTCTCTCGCCGTGGTCACGACTCTCCTGTTGGCGGTCATGGAGGTACAGGCCACCGGCGAGTATTGTCACGGCTGGCACGACCCGCAGGGCGCGTGGCGTGACGGTTTCCAGTGCCCGGAGCGCTTCGATGGTCAGGAAGCAATCATCTGCTGCGGAAAGTGCGAGCTTCGCTATTGCTGTGCGAGCAGCGACGCCCGGCTGGACCAAGGGACCTGCGACGACGACAAGCAAGCCACAGGTCCGGCCACTGCAAATAAGGAAGACAAAGACGGCGGCGCAGGTGGGCTGACGGCGTGGCTTCATCTTACCACCTGGCAGGCATGTTAAAGATAGAATTTATATAAATTATATAACTCCAGGTGCTGATTTGTGAAAACTGCCTTAAAGTACAGCATATACATTTTCTGGAGCAAAGTATTCATAAAATGAGAATACCTAATTACAGAAAGTGTAGAAGGTTATGGTAGTGAATGAAAAGCTGGTATCTGCTTTATTAATCTCAATTAGACTACAATGACAGGAGGATCGCTTTTCACGTTTCAGTTGCACGTTGACCCTGAAAGTTTCCCATTGGCTATTAGTGACAGCTGCAGGCGGCGTGGAGATGCAGATAACATTAATAACTGGCAATAACTGCGTTCGTTCTAACAGTGAGACGCTCGTGCAGTAGTGTGCGCGCCTGCCCTCGAGAAAGCGCTGTACTCACTGAGACCCGGCGTACGCGCACTGCGGCGCGCCGCCGCTGATTCGCGAGCGCCGGAGACACCCAGAATAGTGACGCCAGGACAGTGTGCGAAGCTCACAGGGAACCGTAAATCGCGAAGCGGCGGCAATTCAGCTGTGAATAGCAGGCCGGCCTAACTTTACAAATTAATCATATAACCTTTTTTCGTAACCCCCCCACTTCGAGGTTATAGTACACTGAAAGAAAACCAATGTACGATGTACGGATCCCATTCTTCCCCTCTTAACACTACATTTCCCACACAGTTATTATTTACAGAAGCTTATGGTAGGTGCAGTTAGAATGTATGCACGGGCAAATTTGCCTACATTTGATTCAACAGATGCTGGGGTGGAAAGTTCAGGTCCAGAAAGTCCACACCAAAATTTTGTTTCAATCAGCCATCTGAGTACTCTGTGACTGTGAGTCTTTGTGCTCATCTGGTTATTTGAAACAAAATCTTGGTCTGGATTTGTACTTCTTGGATCTGAACTTAACACCACTGGACAGATGTATATGTCAATTGTATAAATTAATATTCAGGGATCATGGTGTGTTTGCAGGAGCACAGTAGAGGCACAGATACCCTGGCAGGGGGGGCTCAGCACTTCACAGGGACCATTAAATACATAAAATCATATGTAAAATTCGATGCCTGGATGGCACAAGATTTTGTCATAAACTTTCAAGGATATACTATGTGTGGGCTTCAGACAGAGTATGACATGAACTTGAATTTGGCAGCCTTCACACCTCAGTCAGAATAGTAAGTGAGGCTGATAGAGAAAGAAGCAAAGCTTCCTGAATGGAAACAGGAGCTTCTCCAGCAAGTGGCTTTATTGGATTTCTAATAATTTGCCTGAGACTGAGTTTGTGTTTGTCATACATTTACCAGAATGCTGCAGTGGGCTTGTATTTGAGTGTGACTATGTGCCTGTTCACCATGCTAGCTGTGTACATCTGATCTGGGACCAGCCAGGCCATGGTATTTTTCCACTGAATCTGAAAGATGTCATGCTTGAGAGCCCCTCTTACCTCACAGACGCCTCCCACGTGGAGCTATGTTTCTGTTAACCCCTGGAGTTCTGGAGCAGGAGGTTCTCCATGCTGGTGCTAATGGGGTTTATTAATGGTATTTGCATTAGCTTTGTGGCACATGGTGCTCATGGGCCCCCAGGTAGCACAGGGCTTAAGGATATGTTCCTGAAACCTAGAGGCCCCCAGTGAGAACCTCAGAACAAGGCGAGCTGTGGATTTTTAAGAGGCACAAATTGCTGGAGACTTGAAACTGAAATTGCTGTATCCAAAGCAGTATCCCTGAGTACTTCTCAGTGTTACTGAGTACTGCTGAATGTTTCCAAATTTTCCTGAGTATTCCCTACTGTTTTCTTGCGGAAAACTGGATGTCAATCTATGGCTTCAAGGGGCTCTAGGTCAGTTTGCTATGTTGAGGCTGTTTAGTAAGTGATGAAAATAATCCTAATCCCCAAATCCTATAAGTATTTTTCATTAATTGCTTATAACTTAATTTCATCATGAATTACTGATTAAGTGAAGGATTTAAGAAATGCACTATATGTAATTAATTCATTTTTTATATTGCATTATGAATCACCCTGTGTTGTTATCATAGTTTGCATGCATCCCAGCACAACATTAGCCCTAGTTTATACAGTTTGTCTTTTACATCCAGCTAAATATGACTACAACCCCAATTAAATATTTAGTTATTTATTTAAAAATGTTATTTATTTCTCCTTATTAATTTTTTCATATCATTAGTAACTAGTTGCATAGTCAAAAGACTGGTACAGGATACATTTCACTGCATGTTGTACCTGTACGACTATGCATGAGACAATTAAAGGATCTTGAATTGGCTCATCTTAAGGTTCATTGCTTAGGATCTGAGATTAGGCCACAGAGAGCCATCTATCAGCCTGCAGTGACAGGGAGCACGATGATGGTGACAGTAGCGCTGACATGGCCGCCTCTGTTTCTCTACAGTGCCCATCTACGTGCCCTTCCTCATTGTCGGCTCAGTGTTCGTAGCCTTCGTGCTGGTTGGATCTGCAGTGGCCGTGTGCTGCTGCCGCTGCCTGCGGCCCAAGCGAGAGCTGTCGTCAGGCGGGCGTGGTGCAGGTGGGGCTGGGGGGCGGCTGCTAGAGACCATTCCCATGATGCCGAGCGGTGGGGCATCCCGTGGCTCTTCCTCGCGCCAGTCCAGCACAGCTGCCAGTTCCAGCTCTTCCTCTGCCCAGTCAGGGCCCCGCCAGGCCCCACCCCTTCAGTCAGCCATGCCACGAGTGCCCCCTACAGTCTATGCCAGTGTTCCAGCTGGCTTCTCCCTGATTAGCTGCCCCCAAGCTCCACCCATGCAGTTCCTCCATCCGCAGTTCATTGGCTATGCCATGCAGCATGAGCCCCTGGCTCCAGCCCCTCCCACACCTGCCCCTCCCTTCCTTGACCCTGCCCAGGGGGGCTATCAGCCACTGCACTCACCCTTCCCTCCACCCACCAGTGTGACCAGTGAGCAGAAGTACCCACCAGTGACTGTGTGATGAGTGGAGTCATAAAAGGATGGGCTTCTGCCCCCCCCCCCCCCCCCCCCGGG
>JAODUD010000082.1:22350318-22367004 GCA_026784285.1 Stomatorhinus walkeri | reverse complement strand
AAACGGTTGGGTTTCGGCCCCCCCCCCCCCCCCCCGCTGAATATTGTGGGGAGGGGTCACAATGTGTGTACTTGTGTTTGTGTTAATGTATGTGGAATTAGGTGGACATACCTATGTGCCATGTAAGAGAAAACTGTTCCACGCTAGATGCCCTCCTCTGTCCAGAGGCCCATTCCCACTCCAGGGACTGTACTCCAGCTGGGGCCACGTTGCACCCTCACAACTGTGCTCTGGGTTCCTATCCCATCCTGGAGACTCTCCTCTGGGGCCATGTCACACCCTGGGTACTGTGCTCTGGGGCCTCGTCCCACCCTGGGAAATATCCTCTGGGGCCCCATCTCACTCTGGGAACAATCCTCTGGGGCCCCGTCTCACTCTGGGAACAATCCTCTGGGGCCCCGTCTCACTCTGGGAACAATCCTCTGGGGCCCCATTGCACCCTGGAGACTGTGCTCTGGGGCCCCATCTCACCCTGGAGACTGTGGTCTGGGGTCCCATCCCACCATGGAAACTGTGCTATGGGGCCCCATCTCACCCTGGAGACTGTCCTCTGGGGCCCCGTCCCACCTTGGAGGCTGTTCTCCCCATGGGCTTCCGTTGTACCCTGATAACTGTCTACTGGGGCCTGCTGCACCACCTTGTGCCCCATCCCGGTCATGAGAGACGGAGGAAGCCATGTAAATTTGTATAAAGTTATTTTTGTACCCAGTACGACAGAGACGTAAGGGTGAAAGATGAGGTTCATGGTGTTTTTCTGCCCTTGGATGTGCTTGCACATGTATGTATGTTAACATGTCTTCATGTTTTTCAGCTGCAGCTTGAGATGTACAGTGTGATATGTGCATAGTGCAGTATGTTCTAAAACGTGTGTATGGTATGGAAATACAGGAAGCATGGGGAGTTACATGTGTGCGGTATGCTGCATGTGGAGTTACACGAGTGTTATTGAGAGCGTGGATTATATGTTAATGTAACACACATGTATGCGGCATGTGGAGTCACGTGTGCAGTATCTGGAGGGTGGAGTTACGTGTGCGTGGTACACACCGTCTGAAGTTACATGTGTCCAGTACAGAGCGTGTGTGATATGGAGTGTGTGGAGCTTGCAGATTTTGTGTAATGGGTATTGCAGGTGCTGTAATATAAGAGTCGGCTCACTGGATCCCAGTAGAGCTGTAAATGTAATGAAGTGAACATAGGACGGACTGTGAGAAGCTCCCAAATACAAGAGCATGGGAGTGACTTACTTTGAATTTACACCATGACCTATGTGTGTCTGTCTGTCTGTAGAGTGTGTGTGAGCTCTGTGTGTGTGAGGCTGATACTTCCTGTGCATCAGCAGCTTTTTTTAGGACTGCTAAGCTCATAACAGAGTATCTCCAGTTTGCCAAGTCCTGCATGTCCTGGGCTCCTCTCTGCCTGCCTCTGTGTCTGTCAGTTTATCTGTCGGTGTGTCAGTGTCAGTGGACTGTGTCCGGCTCTCCAAGTTGCTCTAAGAAATTGTGGGCTTGAGAAATACCTTGTTGAGCAGCTATCGACAGGCTGGACCAGACACAGCCTGGCTGAGCTGGGGGAGCAGGAAGTGGCGTTGTTTCCCAGTTGCGAAAGGTATGTGTGTAGCATAGACGTTAGCATGCGTGTCAGACACAGACTCTGCAGACAGGAGACTTCAGGACAAGCAAACTATAAACTGTACCAGAGACAGAACTGTATTTATGCAGTGATGTGCACACTTGTGTGTGGCCTATGTGCCGACAGCTTTTTATAATAAACATGTAGCGTGGATGGTGTTATTGGCTGAAGCTGGGCTCTGCCTGTGTTACTGCGTCCTGTATGAAACTGGCTAAAACCCGCAGACGTGATGCCTCGAGGTGAATCACACTATGCTCCCACAGCGGGAAGGATTTTATAAAGGTCAGGCCTCAGATTGGGAATGTGTGTACCTCAGAATCTGTGCCACGAACAGCAGCCTATCGGGTATGAAGACCAGAGTCAGTAGCTGAAGAGAGAGCAGTTCATGAAACTGGCCACTGAAAGAGGAGGGTAGGCCCCACCAATCTACAGGGAGCTGGATCCCCAAAGTGACACATCAGAGTCACGCCTGATATTTACTGCCAGACACACCCAGACTCTCACACATGCGTTTTCACAGCAGCTGGTCCATGTTCCTGGCAGATCGCCACAGAGACCTCTGGGGGCATAAGCAGCAGGGGCTGAAACAAGACCCATCCGGTGTGGGCCCAGCCCTCCTCCCCACAATATTTGGCTGAGCATGGTCACTGTGCCATTGTTACCATGGTTACAGCCAGGGACCTTGGAGGCCCAGCACCAGGGTCCCTGTCAGCCATGAGTGACACTTGGCGAGATTCAGAGCAATGCTTTAATATTGGAACGCTCCACATCTCATTACTAAAGCCGTCCAGACGGCAGAGCCACCTACGCTGTAACTGGACCCGGCGAGAGCGGAATCAGGCTCAGTCCCATCTCAGCCCATCTGCGAGCTTTTATCTTCATGACGTTCCCAATTGTCCGAATTAAATAGGAAAAACAGCATAGAAGGTTACACCGGGAGACAAAATTCCACTTTATTAGGCAGTATGAAGTGATTAGGAGTGCTATGGGGCGGGGCCCCACATGGAGGGGTGGGGCCCACAATGGGAGGAGGGGCCACATGCAGCCACAGTCCAATACACTGGGTAGGACTCTATGGAGGATCACAAAGCAGTGAAACACAAACAGACGTGCCACAACGAGACATGGAGGGGAAATGTGGAGGTTGGCGGGTGCATCCAGTAGGGGTCCTGACGGGCAGGAGGGTGTGGCCAGAGGGTCCTGATAGGTGGGAGAGTGCTGTCGGGGGGAGGGCTGTGCTGGGCTCTCCTGGCCTCATTTCAGGCAGATTTCCTGTGTTTCCTGGCTGCCTGACAGCAATGGGGGTGTAGAGTGCTCTAAGGTGGGGGGGTGCTGGTCTGAAACATGGCAGAGTGCCCGACACACACACACTCCCTGAAAGGAATTCCTCCCAGGCCTGTGTGCTTCATGTTTATTTAAAAGGGCCCTGAACGCTACCCCCCACCATCACCGTGGCGATGAATGATGCGTTAAATCTCTGGCTCAGGAGCGCGAGATGAAAGGGTGCGCAAAGGAGTGACACACACAGAGACACACATACACAAACATGCTCTCAGACACACTCACACAGACTCATAAAATGAAAACTGTACTCATATCTGGCAAACTGGGAGTGCGCTGTGCCTGACTGCCCTTAATAAAAATTGAAAAACCAAGTTTGACCCCTGGCCTCTGTGACAGGACCAGGTTCCCAGGACACCAGGCCCCCTCCAGCCAGCACGCCACACCCAGCAAGGTTGTCCACATGTAGCATCAGACTTCCAGTAAGGCCTTTGCAGTGAGTGCTGCTCCATCACACTCCATCCCACCCGAGACAAACTCCCCAGCAGCTGCACTGCAGTCCCTCTGCCTGAGGTGGAGCATGCTGGGGTGGCTACACGTGGGCATGTGAGCGGCGAGTGGTGTCGTAGGAGCGTACCACTTGAGACTGGGACACCACCCCATGCTCCTCCTGGGAGAAAGCATAGCCATCTGGAATACAGAGAGGAGTAAAGCTAACATGCCTGTAGGACATAAGCATACCCATGCGACACTGAGAAAATTACGTAGTACTAATACAATTGTGCATGGCTAGCACGATGTGAAGCTACTAAACTATATGATATATAATACCTATATAATACCTATGTGACACTAACAAATCTATAAAAAGCTAGCAAAATGATACAATGCTAACATATCTACGCAACACTAACACAGCAAAATAAGATAAGATATCTACGCTGATGCTAACAGAACTAACATATCTTGGTAATGCTAATACATATAATATGGGAGGAGTCAGACACACATACGTGACACAGTCTGCTGCACGGAGTTGGAGCGCACCAGGTTGGAGGGTGTTTTCCTAAAGACTCGAGTCAGTAGGTGGGCACGCTCATTGAGGCTGAGGAGTGGCATAGACGACACGTGTCATGATTAGCCAGATCTACCACATCAGTCACGTGACTCGGTACAGACACACAAATCCTCTCTGAGCTAAGTTAGCAGATACGCTGAGCATTTAGCAGGTAGCCTCCAGGTAAGCTCACGATACAGGGCTGTCAAGAGGTCTCACTACCCTCCTGAGAACCAACCCATTCATTTATGTCCATTGTAGTAAACATGTTGTTTTTGCATATGTCTTTTCACTAATATAAGGAAACATATTTATTCCTGTTGAACACTAAAGAGGACATGCTGTGAATTTATAAATAAATTTGAAAAAATCTAAATTGTAAGATGTCTTATTTCCTCCAAAGACAAATAACCCAAAATTGAAGGACACTTTTTTCCTTGGGTCTTAGGAGGCTATACTGCAGGCCCATATTGCAGCATAATGCTGCCCCCCATCCGCCTTTCAGTGGTTCTCCGTCTCTGTTCCTAAACCTCCTGGAATTAGCTTCCATTGGTCTTGAAGAACATTGTGTGTATCTCTTGGGAAGAAGCTACTATGTTCAAGATTTCCTGAGTTTTCCTGACCTTCTCAGTACAAAGACAACAACAGCACCAGCATGGTTACTCTCTATGAGAACCATCTCTATGGTCACGGTCTAAACTACACACATCACTGCACATCTCTTTACAGCATGCAAACCTCTCCTCAGTTAAGGCATAAAGGCAATCTAAGAAACAGAGAGAGTTCAGAGGGACAGACAGAAAGAGTAAAAAAACAGGGAAGGAAGGAGCGCAAAAGAGAGGGAGAGAGAAGGGCAGCATGAGCTCTTGATCAAGTGAAATTGCAACTCGGATGCTGAAGGACGCAGATGCACTTCAAATACAGGGATGCAGGGAGCGGCCTGGAGTACCTGTGTGGGAGCCTATTGCTCCATCTAGAAGACATGGTCCTTTTCCCTGTGGATCATTTGATTAGATTATTTAATCCGGAACCTGAACACGTTCGTCTGGTACTGAAGCTCCCCACCCCCCCACAGACACAGGTTGACAGCAGCTGCAGATGATGCTAAGCTAATGACTTTTCTAAGTGTGACACGTAACTTCCAAGCTGTCGGTCATGCCCACCTGCGACCGCTGGAGTCTCGCAGAACGGCGGCCCTGGGATCAACTGCCCGTGCTTCCAGTTCCTGCACTTCCTCCATCAGAGTCTTCCTCAGTGTACGGCGCCCCCTGCAGGTGTACAAAACACAAAAGTATAAGGTGTTTAAATAAGTGAGTGCAGCTGTATAAATCAGTAGCTGAGTTTTTGTAATTATTACATTGTGGGGACCAGATTTCCCCACAATGTGATAAAAACTTGTAACGTTTTACCTTGTGGGGGCATTTTTACAGTCCCCACAAGAATAACCTAAATTTTATAAAAATTTGTAAATGCAATCAAAAAATTAAAAATGCCTTGTATTTTGTTTGGTTACTGGGTATGGGTCAAGGTTGTCATTGTTGGGATTAGAGTTAAGACCATAGAAATTAATGGTTAGCCCCCATAAAGATTTGAATATGTGGACAGTGTGTGTGTGTAAATGAGCATGTGGGCGGGTGTGTAAATGAGCATGTGTGTGGGTATGTAAATGAGCATGTAGGGGGTGTGTAAAAGAGCATGTGGGGGGTGTGTAAATGAGCATGTAGGTGGGTGAGTAAATGAACATGTGTGTTGGTGTGTAAATGAGCATGTGGGGGGTGTGTAAATGAGCCTGTAGATGGGTGTGTAAATGAGCATGTGTGCGGGTGTCTAAATGAGCATGTGGGGGGTGTGTAAATGAACATGTGGGGGGTGTGTAAATGGGCATGTAGGAGGTGTGTAAATGAGCATGTGTGTGGGTGTGTAAATGAGCATGTGGGCGGGTGTGTAAATGAGCATGTGTGCAGGTGTGTAAATGAGCATGTAGGGGGGTGAGTAAATGAGCATATGAGAGGTGTGTAAATGAGCATGTGAGGGTTGTGTAAATGAGCACGTGAAGGGTGTGTAAAAGAACATGTGAGGGGTATGTAAATGAGCATGTGTGGATGAGTAAAACAACTTGTGCAGGAGCCTCACGCATTCCAGGCCACGTCCTTCAGCAGACATGTCACAGGAACCAGAATCAGCCCCAGCCAGAAGCTCCAGCACTGCATCACCTTGCCAGCCTGTCAAAGGTAATGTGAAGTTCACTGGAAGGTCACAATGCCAGAGCAGTACCCCTAAAGACCAATTCATACTTCACTTTTCTGCATGCATTTTAGCTTACGGACAAGGGGAAGTGGCGTGAATTTCATCATCAGGATTTTTCTGCAGATGGCTGAGGTCAGTGTTTAGCTTGCCCAAATTTTTATATCTAATGGAAATGCATGTGCGCCCATACTCATCGACTGCGCATGTGCAAGATAATTAATTAGGTATTTCCAGTAGGTGGCAGCACTGACTTTCACAGATCAACGGTCCCCAACAAAACAATACAGGAAGAAGAGTTGTTGTTGTAATTATGGTGAACAGCTATATGAAGAGGGTCGGAGGTACCTGCATATAGAAATTTTTATATTGTTCAGACATTATACCGAGGTATACAGCATTTTAAAAACCAACATTATTTCGGCATTTTGAAATCTTGGCGATAAAATTCACAAAGCAGGGGGATGGGTCGTTGCAAGTTTCGAAATACCGTGGTGTGTCATATTAGCGTAATACTGCCCTAGCCTAACAACTTCAAAGGTGTTTATAAAAGTTCACCCGGTTCATTACACTGCTTGTATTTCTTTTGTTGCAATGCATCTGCCCTCTGCTGGTCTGGTGGAATATTCACCGATGTATGCATACACCAAAAGTAACCATCATAATGTGACTAACCTCCCATGTGAAAATGTGTAGTATGAATTGGCCTTAAAAGTGCAGAGCTGCTGTGTCATGAAGACACAACCCCTTAACGATTCCCTATGAGAACACTGATAGGGGTCAATCTGAATAACCTCAAAGTAAAAGGAGTGTGTGAGACAGTGTTGAGTGCTGAGACTGTGTGTGTAGGCAGTGTGTGACAGGCAGGGTGTGTGAGACTGTGTGTGTAGACAGTGTGTGTGAGACTGTGTGTGTAGGCAACATGTGTGAGACTGTATGTGAGACGCTGGGTATGTGAGACTGAGTGTGTAGGCAGCGTGTGAGACTGTGTGAGAGGCAGGGTGTAAGAGACTGTGTGTGAGAGGCAGGGTGTATGAGACTGTGTGTGAGGCAGGGTGTAAGAGACTGTGTGTGAGAGGCAGGGTGTATGAGACTGTGTGTGACACTGGGTGACAGGCAGGGTGTATGAGGCTGTGTGTGAGAGGGAGCTTGTGTGTCTGTATGACTAGGTGTAAATGTATAAATGTGTCAGGTGAGGGGCATAGAAATATTGGGCTCCCCGACAGAATGTAAACCCCTCAGTAAAATTTGCCAAGTTTATAAGTCATAATTGAAGTGCTGAGCCCCTGAATTGGCCAAGGTGTCCATGCCCTTCTGGCTGGGGGGGTCTCAGAATCCCAGGCAGCTCCCAGCAGCTGCTGGGCTATTTGAGCACATTCCTGATTGCTGACACAAATTGGATTAACGGAGAGGACACAGGAGGGAAATGGCCACTCGGGAGCTGTGCATTAGTGGAATCACCCTTCCCCCCGAGAGAAAGACTGAAAGCTTGGGGCAGGAGTGGCAGTACAGCAGGTGCAGGCAATGAAAGAGGACTGGGTGGGGATGAATCTGCCCAAGATCACCTGCAGGGCAGGGTGACAGGGGGAGGGGGTGAACTTGAGTGTATAAAGAGTGTATAGAGAGTGTACAGAAAGTATGAATGGTATATACAGAGTATACAGAACATGTATAGAGAACACAGAGATTTTATGGCGTACACAGAGAATGTATAGTGTATCTAGAATGTATAAAGAATATATAGAAAGGTATAGAGTATATAGGGAGAGTACAGTATACAAAGAGTGTATTGAGTACATAAAAGGTGTATAAAGAATGTGTATAGAATGCATAGAATTTACAGAGATTGTGCAGAGAGTGTATATAGAATGCATAGAGAGTGTACTGGGAGTGTGTAGAGTGTAAGGAGAGTGTGTAGAGTCATTCAAAAGAGTTCAATTAACACAATTTAAACAATCAAGATTTCACTGTATAAAAATGCACAACAAATTGTGCAATTATCTTAAATGAATTATACTAGATCTTACACAAATTAGTCTAATTGTATGAAAACAAAATTCAAAATAATTGAAATTGACATAGTTACATGAGATTAAATAGGCTACACCTTTTCAGTGCATAAGTGCTTTTACTAACATGCTCAAAATAACAAGCAGAAATGCTGTAGTACGTGATTTGAGACTGACGACAGCCTAGACAGGGGAAAAGTGAGGAGAGAGCAGGCGAGTTGGGGAGGATGGGCAGTGAATGGGCTCACATGGGCAAAAAGAAATAGTAATATATTAATAGTAATTAAGTGCTAAATGGATTTATGAATAGTAATTTAAAAAGCATAGAAAAAGCAATATAAGAATTTATAGTACCTTTACAAGATGACCCCCACCCCCCATGTCATCATCCATCATGATTTTTCAATGTAGATATCATCACATGCCAGTTAGGTAAAGATCACTCAAACCTAATAGAGATTATGTAGAGTATATAGGGAGTATATAGAATGTATAGAGTGTACAGGGTGTAAAGCAGGGGTGGCCAATCATATCCGCAAAGGGCCAGTGTGTATGCAGGTTTTAGCTGCAACTCCCTAATTAGGTCACTAATTAGAGGACAGATTGGCTGAAGAGTCCTCACACCTAGGTTTTAACGGCAAGGTTATCCCAAAAATCTGCATACGGGGCCCTTTTGCGGATAAGACTGGCCACTCCTGGGGTAAAGTGCAGACAGCTACAAGAGCAAGTTGAGGGAGGCATAAAAGTAATTTCCCCACGGGGACAATAAAGGATTGATTATTATTATTATTAAGTATTAAGAGACTATATGGAGTGTATAGATAATGCATGGAGTGCATAGGCAGAATACAGAGCATATGGAGAGTGTGTCTAGGGGGCACAGAGTATATATAGAGTATATAGACTATATGGAGAGTGCAAAGAGTGTATAGAGAGGATGCCTGTCCACACAGATGGAGATACATTCACATATAGAGAAGACTGACCTGTCCTAGCATGTCAGGCGCGATGGGCACCAATGGCCAGATTGCAGAATAGACAGTGAAGAAGAGCATCCAGAGGATCATGCTGCCCCACACGGCCAGATGGCTGAACTGCAGGAGACATATGGACAGCTGACACTCTGAGACCCCCCATCCCCGAAACCCAACACCACCGAGATTACTGGGGCCCAAGTGGGACAGCTGCAGGGCGGGGGCCCCAGCCCTGAGGAATGTGGTTCGGGTGGGTGTGTGTGCGTGTGTGAGTGTACGCATGTGGCTAGGAGGGTCACCAACCCTGGTCCAAGCTGTGGTCTCCATCCCAGCTTTCAGACACACCGTCACCACAACGTACTAGAGGGAAGTAGAACACAGTCAGCTGGGCCACATACTGCAGCCAAAGTAGGCATGCGGCACCTCCCAGCATGCACCAGTCCACCATACTTTGGGCAAATGGAGTATGTGGCACCTCCCAGCATGTACTGGGTCACCATATTGTGGCAAAAGAGAGTATGCAGCACCTCGCAACATGCACTGGGCTACCATACCATGCCCAAGGAGGCACGAGACACCTCCCATCATGCACCGGGCCACCATACTGTGGCCAAAGGGGGCACGAGGCACCTCCCAGCATGCAATGCACCTGTAAAAAGGCCGGAGAGGGCCAGCATGCACCAGAATGCTGGAAACCATGCAATACATGTTTCTTGCACTGGAAAATGTGCTCAAAGATGGCTGCTCTGATTGCCAATTACTGCGCAAGTGTGCTCACCGTGTACACGATGTTGCCCACAAACAGGTAATCTATGCTGTGTCCAGTGCTGAATACAGAGTCTGAGGGAAAACAGCAACAGTCAGCTGCATGGCACCTTACAAGGAAAGGTTAGACAGGAGTATTCCAGTGAGGGTTACACTGTTTACAGTTTACAGTGACAGGCTGCATTTGTGGAATGTCACCATGAGGCTGAGAGCGACTACAGACTAAATGGGACGGGTCACAGTGAGTTAAATGGGACAGGTCACAGTGAGTCTGACGGTAAATTACAGCGGCACAGTAGCTTCCGGCTGCATTATATGAGCTGTCAGTAATAACACAAAGGCAGAAAGAGCAGGTGTCACCCTGACTGATCATGCAGCTTAACCCGTGAGAGATCTGGGGGTTCGGGTGTCTCGCTGCAGGGCTCAGCTGACATGGGTTACAGCCGAAAATCATTGTGTCTCCTCCATTTGTGTGCAGATAAAGAACATGATCTCCTGTTCTTTCTCTAGGAAAAGGCTGATATGTCTGTGAGCTGCCTGTGTATGTGTGTGTGTGTGTGTGTGTGTGTGTGTGTGTGTGGAGGGGGGGAGGGGTTGGGCTTGCACAGATCAGTTTTGGGGACCAAAAGTGTGGTAAAACTTGAAACTTCCTTACTTTTGGGAATATATATCAGGTCTCCATTTAGATAACCTCAATTTGATAAAAATCTGTTACTGATGGTTAAGGTTAGGGCTGGGTAGGGGTTCACCTTTGACATGGGGAAACTCATTTTTTCCAAAATATGTGTATGCAGGGCCCTGTGATTTCTGTGTTGTAGAATACACAGATGGAATCATGGAATAGAGGTATGAAGTAAATAAATATTTATGTATAATAACGGTATGGTGAGTAATTTACAGATACTGTGCTGACATTAAATTTTTTTTTTTCAAATGTAAAACCCATTTTGAGATTGTACAGTAAAATACCCCTAGGTTTACCAGCTTTGGTCAGCTGGCTGGCATGAGACAAATACTCTGCTGTAGTTAAATCTGGCCAAACGAGTACAAGGATGTTTGCACCTGGGAACTCGGGGTACCCCCAAGCAGCTCGAACGTTTAGAGGAATGGCCCCCTATTCGGCCCGTCCAGCCATTTATGTCTCCATTGTGGTGTATCAACCAGTGATGAGCAGGTCCATCCTCAAGTGACCCGAACTGGTAATACTGATAAATACAACATTATGCCAATCAGCTTTATACGCCTAAATTTTATACTTACATTTTATTTTAACTGACCAGCCTGTCAGTGCCAAAAGTCTTGTCTTTTGTTTGGTTACTTATGGTTAAGGTTAGGGCTGGGTAAGGGTTAAGGTCATCATGTTGGGATTTTAGGGTTATGCCCACAGAAATGAACAGCGTCCCCACAAGGATACTGGTACCTAATGTGTGTGTGTGGGTGTGTGGATGGATTGACGGCAGGGTGTATGGTCTGATGCCATGGTTACCGTGTTCCAGGACTTTCAGTGGGAACCAAAAGAGAATGATTGAGTGGATAAGTGCATTGATGCAGTGACCCCAAAACACCTGGGAGAGAGAGAGAGATTCTCAGGGGCTGCTAGAGCAAACACAGGCCACACAAACACACCCAGACGCAGCCACAGTTGCACCGCCCTCTAAGTGAATGAGTTCCTTATACTACCCCTCTCACTTTCATTACAGTTGCCATGGTAATTCTGGAGCCTCCCTTGTTTAATCACTGGAGGATGACCATCCAAACACGACCTCCAGGCATTAGTCATCGATCACAGAACCACTTGAAGCAAGCTCCTTACATGAAGCATGGTATGTGTGTATGTCTGTGTGTATCTGTGTGTGTGACTGACAGAGAGATTGGCCTACCTTGGTGTTGAAGCCATCTGCATTCTGGGTGATACGGTACAGCTGTGGGAAACGCAGCATGTTCTGCTGGCTGCATGGCCGGTCAAATATGCCCAGAGTGAATGGTGGGAGCGCAGTAAAGATCTGGCACATAGAGCGAGTTACAGTGTCAGACTCTGTCAGTTAGAGAGTCCGTGACAGAAAGAGACACACACACATACACACACAGCATCCATCAGATTGTCTGACAATCAATCAGTCATTCAGGATCAATCAAAGAGTCACAGACACAGAGAATGAGTCAGAACTAGGGAAAAAGACAGTCAGGACACATGACTCCCTGGTGTGCTGATGATAAGTGACCTTGACAAGCAAGGACAAGTGACAGCTGCTATGGATGCAGACGGGGGGTCATCTTACCACGTTGTAGAGGCCGATACACCAGCGCTCAAACAAGATCTGGCCAGAGAAGCCGTTTACGAAGGCAAACCAGAGCTGTGGAAAAGAAGGTGTGGCTCACTGTCCTGACCTCTGACCCCTGACCTGTGTGCTGGTGGTGGCTAATCCATTAGACATTAGAGATATTAGTGGTTACGCGGAGTAATTGCAGAAATGGGGGCATGCACAGACATGAGAACACATCATGACACAGAAAGGAGGACACACACACAGACACAGACATGGGAAAACATCCCATGACACAGACTCAAGGACTTAAACAGAGACAACACACTTGAACACAGGAAAACATACCATGACACAGCCTAACACATACACAGCCACACACCAACAGATGCTGACATACACACAGACACACACAGCCTACATGAAGATAGATTCTGACACACACACAGTCTCGATGCTGACAGATGACAACAGCCTCCAGATTCAGGCTTTCAGTGACTGTGCTTCCTGTCACACCTGTTCACATCTTTCAGGGTGGGGGTGCATGTGGCCTGGCCCACATCCCACCTGGAATGTGGCTATAAGGCGCATGGGGTTATACGCATGTACTGCTGAATCCCCCCTTTCCCCTGCCCCCCACTCTGCCTTCTTTAATGTGGGCTTACAGATACGATACATTTGTGCCTTTACCTCGATGATATACAGGACAACATTCTTGTAGAAACAGTACAGGATGCACTTGGTAACCCGAGTGTAACTCCAAGATCCATGGACCAGCAAGAGCTTCTCCAGGTATGAGAACTGAAAGAGAAAGAAAACACACGGTAAAACACAGTAAAACATACAGGAGAGCACAGACACACAACGCATGGGCACTATTGCTGAGGCATGTACACGGCTTTGCGGAGCTATGGCTCTAACCTGTGCGATGGAGTAGTCCGATGAGTTGGTGGCCTGCATTCCCTCATTGCCACTGATGCCCACGCCCACATGGGCTGTCTGGATCATGCCCACGTCATTGGCTCCGTCCCCGATCGCCATGGTGATGGCGTTCACATGAGTCTTCACCATATCCACTATCTCAGACTTCTGCAGTGGAGACACCCTGGTAAGGGAGGGTTCCGATTAATACCCTCATAATGCCGGTAAGGAAGGGTTCGATTAACGTCTTCATCACACTGAAATGGAGAGTTAATAACATCCTCATGAAGCTGGTAGGCAAGGGTTCTCATTAACATCTTTATCACACCAGTAAGGGTGGGTTCCGATTAATGCCTTTACCACGCAGGTAAAATAGAGGCCTTCATTATGCTGGTAAGAGAAGGTTCTGATTAACAACTTCATCGTGCAGACACTCCATTTACTGCTGTTCTTGACAGATGCTGTCGCTCTGTGATAGTCGTCGGGTGGTAAGATGGGGTCATTATCATAGTGAACGCATCTGTGGTTATGTACACAATTTGTTTATGCATCTGTCAGAGTCTGTAAAATGTGGTATGCTTGTCAGATCATTTCATTGGTGGCATGCCTTTGCACTGCAGACCTGACCAACAAAAAACAGACACAGAAAGACTGACATAGACAAATAGACAGACACAGACTGACTGACTGACATAGAGAGACACACAGACAGGCAAACAGACAGACATGCGGACAGAGACAATCAGAGAGACAGACACAGTCAGACCCAGACAGACAGGCAGACAGACAGGCTAACTGAACTGCAAGGCATGTTTCACAAGCACCCCCACGACAGGCTGAAGCACTCCGAAGCATGGGGGACTTTCTGAGGGCCAGAAGCCAGGATTTAGCTCTCCAGAACATGACTCACGTTTGTACTGGCTGTACTTAAGTTCAGAATCACATTATTGTTCCAAACCGGTTTCTATGAGAACACAGAGGAGGAACGGAGGTAATTATGGAGAAGCCAGATTAGTGTGTGTATGTGGAGATTATGCACCATGGGAAGATTGCATTCTGTCTGTTACTTAGGGAAAAAGTGGCCTTCCACGTATGAACTACACAATCCACAGATTATTTACTGTACAGCACCAAAAGACTCAGCATCGTCAAATGAACTGGCATCACCAAATAACTAGGCATCGCTGAAGAGATTGTGGGGTACAGCCCTCATGGTGGCATGCCTCCAGCAGAGCAGTAGAGGAATCTGGGATGTGGCTCAGTGAGGCAGAAGTAAACAGAGCCTCTGTGAGAATATCTGCAGCAGCAAGACGACCCCAACCTGCTACCCACCGCTTGACCAGACACTGCTGCCTGTTCTCACATTACTGTGTGGTTTAGAGGCCACTGTGCTGGGACCTCCAGCATGGGTCAGGGTGAGCAGCAGCTTGGCGCTGAAAGGCCCTTTCTGGGTGGTCTGGCTTGTGGAAACACGGCTCCAGACTGCTGCCAACAGCCCGCTGTACCCCAAGTGTCATGGGGGGCCTGGGAGGGCTGTGTCCCAGCTAATGCCCATCCCCCCCTTTGTCGATGCTAGTGTGTCAGTGACCTTGACGTGTGGGAGGAAATTTGACATGAAGGCCAGTGTGGGAGATGCCCACCAGGACACAGAAATACACAAAGAAACTTGTACACGTATATGCATATACATGTGTAAATTCATGTATAAAACACAGAGGCACATGCAGCAATATGTAGAAACACACACACAGGTACATGTATAAACACATGTATACATACACACACAACACACATGCAGATACAGCGGTAAGTACACACAGATACATGCAAGTACGTGTATAAATACACGCATGTACATCTGTAATTATAGACACGACACTTACAGGTACATGTATAAACACATGTATCTGACATGCGGAAAGAGAGTGCAGCATAGGATGAGACACATTCACTGAGGTAATTTGGAGAAAAATGGGAGGTTCATTAAAGAGCTGCAGAGGTTCATTAAGCAGCCCCAGCCTGCTCTCCCGGAGCCCCAGGCTGTGGACGCACAGCAGGACACTCCCCATCTAGCAAGGCCGTTACTCCCAGCACACACAGCCTGCACTGCTGAGGGCTCCTGGCCTGGTCATGTGATCACGCTGGGGAGCACTTCCTGCATGCAGATTGGTTTAAGATAACCGTTTTTTTTGCTCTGCAGGGTAAGGATAGGTGACCATGAGGTACAGGCATGTACCAGCGAGTGTCCAGTAACCATAGGGTACATGCACATACAGGTACATGGCCATTCAGTACCTGCAGCAGATCACAGCTTTGCAGGACAGCGCCAGGTCGAGGAAGGACTGGCGGACCTCGAAGGACAGGGCATACTTGAGCGTCTGCCCGTCGATGATGAGTGCTAATTCATTCTCCTGGCCCAGTGAGTCACCCAGAGAAGCACAGTGTCCCAGCAGGGTTTCACGTGTGGCCTGTAGGAGGCAACAGAGGGCAGGTACACGCTTAAACACACACAGATACATTCTGATACTGATATACTCATGAGCAGACTCTGATTGAGTATGTTATTCTTCACCTCTGTGTGTGTGTGTGTGTGTGTGTGTGTGTTTGTGTCTGGATTATGCAACCAAAAAAGTAAAAATACCAAAAGTCTCATATTTGTTTGGTTACTTATGGTTAAGGTTAGGGCTGGGTAGTCGGTAAGGTCGTCATTCTAGTATTACAGTTTTCCCCTTGGAAATGAATACAGAGCCCCCAAGATATAATTACAAACCTGTGTTTGTGTGTGTGTGTGTGTGTGTGTGTGTGTGTGTGCGTGTGTGTGAGGTGCAGTGCGTGTGGACGCTGGGCCAAGCTAACAATGTGACTGGGAGCAGCCACGGCTCTCAGGCTGTTATCAGTGCTGTTCCAGACTCTCTCCAACATCTGATACACATCAAGCCAGAGATCAGAGCGAAGCTGGGGGTGAAGGGACCTGGGGGGGCGCTTGGGAAATCTGTATCAGCAATTATATTTGTATCAGTAATTTATTTATGTATTAAGCCGGGTAATAAAAAGCCAGCACTGAAGAAGCTGATCACCGTGCTATAAAGACACATCAGCACATTCCCAATAATTCACCATACTAATTCTGATTTTCCTGCCTTTCCCAGTGGTCCTAGTGGGCTTCAGGCTGCGCTCTCACTCAGCAAAAACAAACACGCTGCTCAAACTAATTGGAAGCACATGAATGCAGAAATCTAAACACGCACAGGTACATTCTCACCACACACATTCAAAGGCACGCACAGGCAGTGACACAGTGTGACGGCTCACACATGGGCAGTTAAACAGTGTGACTGCTCACACACAGGCAGTGAGACAGTGTGGCTGCTCACACACAGGCAATGTGACGTCTCATGCAGAAGCAGTGACACAGTGTAACGGCTCACGCAGAGGCAGTGACAGTGTGATGGCTCACGCAGAGGCAGTGACACAGTGTAACGGCTCACGCAGTGGCAGTGACACAGTGTAACGGCTCACGCAGAGGCAGTGACACAGTG
>JAODUD010000082.1:22332334-22344326 GCA_026784285.1 Stomatorhinus walkeri | reverse complement strand
TCTCTCTCTCTGTCTGATGGGTCTGTTACTGTATGAGGTGTCTCTCTCTCTGTCTGATGGGTCTGTTACTGTATGAGCTGTCTCTCTCTCTGTCTGATGAGACTGTTACTGTATTAAGCGGCTCGCTCTCTACCTGGCAAGCCCATTACTCACCTGCCCCAGCTCCTCGTTCAGATTAGAAGTCCTTGCCATTGCAGGCATGTCCATTTCTGAGTAATACATCTCCATATCCTAGAGGAGAGTGGAGAACAGACAGAGAGATGAAGGAGCAGAAAGAACATCATACACGCTCACACACAAACACACACACTTACCCAGTTAATAAAAAGTGCCTGCGTGAAGCGGACCACCTCCAGAGTCACCAGCAGGCTGATGGGGATCAGGTTATTGTAGAGGATGATGAAAGTCAGCAGGTTGTACATAAAGTTGGTGGAGATGTCACCTGCAGGTAGAATGGCAGATAGACAGATACCTTGGGATTTCATAGACGGAATGGTGATCAAGCGTGTGGCTCTTTATCTGTGTGTAAACTCACCTGCGCGAGACAAGTACCAGCAAGCCTCGTCAGTGTGCTGCTTGTTCCAGATGGCAGCACCCACTGAGCTCACCAGTGCCATCACCAGGAGAATGCAGAACAGCACCAGGATCTGCACATTAGTCACACGCTCTACGTTGGATCGTTTCAGGGGAGCTTTCGTTGAATTCTGAAGCAAGAAGGTGTCTGCAGTTACAGCTAGCCCTAGATAGCAGTCATCACAGTTTCCACATTCAGTTTCTTAATATCAAATCAATATTTAATTAGATTTATGCTATCAACTCATCTGCCCTACTAAATCTAGGAAACTTCAGGTAATACAGCAACATAAAAACCACGTAAAAACAAACAGCGAGGAGGATTACGCATAAACACAAACAAGAACTATACTTGACAGAGACAGCGAGGAGCAACTTGTGAATTGATATAGTGGTAATTCTTACTGATGCCTAATTATTTGTTTGAGAACCTTTAAACTTGACACACCTGCATGAGTTTGGAGTCGTGTCCGGTATAAACTACGATCCCCACAACCCACTGTGTGTTCCTGAGCTGAGCACCACGCAGCAACACCTGGTCTGGCCCCAAGGGAACTGGACTGAAACACAGAGAGATTTTAGTTCAAAAAAGGTTTACAAGCAATAAGGTCTGGAACTGTGCAGAAGGTTGTGACAGTGCATAGTACTGTACAGTAGGGTATGTGGATGCACAATAGGGTGTGTAAGTGTACAGTGTATAGGTGTGAAGTAGGGTGAGCAGTAGGGTGAGTAGGTGCACAGTAGGGTGTGTAGTTGCACAGTAGGTATAGAGTAGGGTTTGTAGGTATACAGTAGGGTGTGAAGATGTGCAGTAGGGTATACAATAGAGTGTGTAGGTGCACATTAGCATGTGAAGGTGTGCAGTAGAGTGTGTAGGTATACAGTAAGGAGTGTAAGTGTATAGTAGGGTGTATAGGTGCACAGTAGGTATACAGCAGGGTGTGCAGGTATACTTTTTTTCGGTGCCTGACTCTTGAGCTGCTGCTCCCATCTTTGTTAACATTGACATTAACATTCACCGTCTTATAGAATTATTTTTACTCGCATTGAGCTTCTGAGCATTAAGGAGTCAGTTCAACCTAAATTATCTCCTGTGTTTATTTGTGAGGTAGTGGATTTAATGTGCAAGACTCCAAGAAATGAGAGCAAGGACAACGAATGTAAACTGCGCTCCTCCATCAGGCACAGAGGACGACAGGCAGCCACTTTAGTTCGCCAGAGACACAGAGGCTTCAGTGCTGCATTCCCGGCAATTTGCCTCTCGAAAGTTTGCTCTCTTTCCACCAAGCAGGATGAACTTTCACTTCTCAATAGAACTAATAGGGATTATGAATGTATTTCAGCTTTTTCCTTTGTCAAAACGTGAAACAATTCAGCTTTACTGGGCAACATTGTTTAGGTGCCTGGTTACCAGTTATCATGTGATAGCAGTGTGTGAGTTTACGCACAACAGTGGTGCATGGACACATCCACAATCTCTACATGTTCATCCACAGATTTAGACACTTTTTGTCCACTGCAAGCCCTTCTACCTACCAGAGAATTCCACTCTGTTATCCTGTCTGGAATTTACATTCCACCAGGCACAACTGCTCACATTACATGACGACTGCTGGCTGACCAAATCTACAATCTGGGAAATAAATACCCCAGCACTGTGATTTTCCTCATGGGGGATTTAATCAATGTAGTACCACCTGCCCAAATACCTCCAACTGATAAGCTGCCGTAGGTGTCAGGACGGTACTCTGGACTACTTCTTCACCAACATTAATGGTGTCCGCCATTTTCCCTATGCTCCCCTTGGCAACTTCAGCCATGCCATGATTAAGCTTGTGCCCAGCTATAAAAAAAAACTAGAGGAGTCTAAGCTTACAAAGACCATCTGTCAAAAGTGGACCCTTGTAGTATCAGGAACTTTGAGGGGACTGCATAGGTTGCATGGAAACCCATGGAGGGTTGGTATACGCTGAATGAATATGCTGACACTGTTACATCCTACATAACCTTTTGTGAAGACCTGTGTGTTCCTAAAAAGATAATAGTGAGGTACAATGAAGACAAGCCTTAGTTCACTATGGAGCTGAGGGTTATCAGATCTGTGGAGGATCTCACACTTAGGTCCGGCAAAGGCCACTTACAAGGATCGACTGGAGACAGACTTCTCCATCAACAACAGCTGGGCCGTCTGCAGCTCCCTGCAAAGACTTCAAAGTGAAGAGCTCCACTGCCTCTACCTCCCACACCCTGGCCAATCAGCTTAAATTCTACTGTCGGTTTGACACTGACAATGCCCATTCCCACCCCTCCTATGTCTGCCCTTTTGCTAACCCTGCCCCCCATCCACTTCTGAGGATGGTCCTTTTGTCACCATCTCCGCTCCAACCAGTTACATCACACCTCCTCCGGTCTCCCCTCCACCCATCCTTCACCCAGCACTCACTGTGAAACAGGAACATTTTCACAAACTTCACAAAACAGAACACCAGGAAACCTTCAGGCCCCGATGCTGTATCACCAGCCACCTTAAGGCACTGCGCAGGCCTGTTAGCCCAGGTCTCCACCTGGATATTCAATATCTCCCTGCAGTCTTGCAAGGTCCCAAACTACTTCAATGTTGCTGCTATTGTCCCGAGTCCCAAGAAAGACAAGATTACGGACCTCTGTGACTACTGACTAGTCGCTTTGACATCAATGGTCATGAAAAGCTTTGAATGTCTGATTTTGGCATATCTCCAGGATATCAGGGACCCCCTCCTTGAGCATCTACAATTTGCCTACAGGAGTAATTGATCAGTGGAGGACGCAGCCAACTTATGCCTGAGCTTCCCATCGGGGCTAAGTCCTCTCACCCATCCTGTTTTCACTATACACAAATGACTGCACATCCAAGGACAGCTCTACCAAAATCCTGAAGTTCATGGATGACACAACTGCACTGGGCCTCATCGCTAACAATGACAAGACCAGCTATTGTAAAGTTGATTGTCTTGTGGCTTGGTGGCTTGGCTCACAACAACCTCAATGCTCAATGCTGACAAGACTATGGAGATGAGGACAGCCCCACACACTCACTCCACTGGTTATTAAGGGCAGAACATGTTGGTGGTGGAGTCATTTTCATTTTTAGGGTCCACCCTCCAATACACTGAAGTGGGATAAGCACATCACATCCACCACAAAAAAAGCTCAGCAGAGACTGTTCTTCCTGCATCAACTCAGGAAATTCAACATGTCACAACGAATCATAATGTACTTTTATTCATAGACATAATTAATTAATTAATTAATTGATAAATAAATAAGAATACATCTAAAAATGGCATACATGTAGCAAGATTACTTCCATCTATTGCACTTCATCCTGACTGTTTATTGTTGCAGTGTAAGGAGTGTTGTATGTACCATATTACCTATTTGCACTGTATGTATGCTTGTTCGGAGTGCTGGGGGTGTGTAGGTGTACAGTAGGCACACAGGTGAGTCGGCAGGTGTGCAGTATGGTGTGTAGGTGCACAGTAGGGTATCCAGTAGGGTGTGTATGTGTGCAGTAGGTGGACAGTAGGTTGTTTAGATATACAGTATGGTGTGTAGGTACACATTAGGGTGTACAGGAGGGTGTGTAGGTATACAGTAGGGTGTGTAGTTGTCTTACACTTTACAGGAAGACTATTCCATACTCTAACTATAGGCTGCGTAAAGAAATACTTTCTCAAATCCAGTTTAAAATGTTCTGCTAATTTCCACCTATGACCACAAGTTCTTGTATTTGAACAAATACTGAAGTAACTATTTGATTGAACAGCATGCAGACCTGTTAGAATCTTATATACCTGGATCATGTCCCCCCTTAGTCTCCTTTGCTCGAGGCTGAACAGATTCAGCTCAGCTAACCTCTCCTCTTAAAACATTCCTCTAAGATCAGGAAACATTTTGTAGCCCTGTGTTGTATCCTTTCTAAGGCAGAAATGTCCTTTTTAAGGTAATTTGACCAAACCTGCACACAATATTTTGGGAAAAGCCATACTAAGGAACTGTATAGTTTTATCATCACCTCCCTTAACTTAAACTCCACAAACCTTGAGTAACCCAACATCCTATTGGCCTTTTTAATTGCTTCTCCACACAAGTGAGAGTGAGACACGGAAGCATCAACATACAGACCAAGGTCTTTCTCACAATCAGCTTCCTTTATTTCAGTGGAACCCATAAAATATCTGTACTTCATATATTTGCTCGCTGCATGGATCACCTTACATTTACCTTACATTCAATTTCATCTGCCAGGAATCACCCCAGCCTCTATTGAATTCAACTGTAGCCTTTTTGCTGCTAGTTCAGTATCTACTACACCACCTACCTTGGTGTTGTCTGCAAATTTGACCAGTTTACTGTATATATTGGTGTCAATAAGGTTTATGTAAATTAAGAATATCAGTGGCCCTAAAACTGAACCCTGCAGTGGCCCACTATGAACGCAGACCCACTGAGACATTGTGCCTCTAATAACTACCAGCTACTTCCTATCTGTTAATCAGTTTTCAATTCAAGTTCGTAAAATCCCAGTTGCTTTGAGCTTAAGCAGGAGCTGTTTGTAGGGCACAACATCGAAGGCCTTCTGGAAATCTAAGTATATCACATCGTAGGTGTTTTTATGATCAATTTCAATTACAGCTTCCTCAAAGAACTCAAGTAGATTAAACAGGATCTACCTCTCCTAAATCAATGCTGTCTATCCCTCAGACTATTATTTGAATCTAGGTAATCTATCATTTTTGTCTGGATTATAGCTTCCATTATTTTTCCAGTTATCCAAGTTAAACTAATTGGTCTATAGTTTGATGGATTACTTCTAGCCCTTTTTTGAATATGGGTGTCATATTAGCATGCTTTTAATTAGAAGGTACCACACCAGCAGATAAGGATTTCTGAAATTTTAAGTTGACAAATAACGTCACTCATCTTTTTTAAAACTATAGGTAAAGTTGCCATCAGGGTCCTGCGATTTATTTATTTTGATCTTAACTAGGCTTTGTAACACATCGGCTTCCGTTATACATATATTGGTTATGCATGTATGATACGGTGTGTACGTGTGCAGTAGGGTGTGTGGGTGTCCAGTAGGTGTGAGATAGGGTGTGTAGGGTATGTAGGTATACTACTGGGTGTGGTGTGTAGGCGTACAATAGGGTGTGTAGGTGTATAGTACGGTGTGCAGACACATAGTAGGATATGTAGGTTTGCAGTAGGGGGTACAGTTGAGTATACAGTAATGTGCACAGTAGGGTGTGCAGGTGCACAATAGGGTCTAGAAACTCTACTTGTGGTTGTCCAAGAATAGGGTCCCTGTAAAGTCATAGAGGTGACGGTTTGGCCCTTCACACTCCAGCCTTCCTGATAATCCCATCAGCTCATCCAAGGACTGAGCACTGGCAGTTAGAGACAGTCCCTACAAGAGACACACAGACACACATATAAAGGCAGTGAGAGACTGTGTACAGCACCCTCACGTGCAGACACACACATACCTTGTTTCCACCATCACAGAGCCAGTGCAGGTGTCAGTTCTGTTTCTTGATTGGTGCCTTTTGAGTACCAACCCACATTTCCACTGGTTTCAAAAAGAGTGGAAAAGAAATGTTACGCAGGCGGCAGTGAAAGTAAAAGAATCCATATGAATTCCATTTTTTGGATTCATTTTGATCTGTTTTGGATTTTAACTTTGGATTCTAATTTTTTATGAGCTGTCGAACTGAAAAAATTAGTTTTTAAGTCTCATACTTATCAGATTGTGACTTCTTGTATCCACTTCTGTCTCCTTAAAGGCTGTATTTCTCCCAATTTAGTTTGTGTAAGTGAGTTTGTTCTCACTCAGTTTTACCGCTGTCCTTTTAAGGATAAGCAATAAAAGAGTGTGATAAAAATCGAACTTGTCTGTCCACCCCATGATCGCTGCTACCCTAACACCACAATTTTCAATTTATTCGACTTGCGATGTTTATTATTATTAATCAGGTTGTCACACCGCACATTCCTGCTCCCTTGTTCTCTCTCTAGTGTGGCTCTAACAAGCCACACCTGTTGCTTGGTTAGTATTACCTCTAGTATCAGCCCTCGTGTGACTCACTCCAGCTACCTCTCGTCTGCTCCCTCATTAGTGGTGTATAAAATGCCTCCCTGTCTTGAGCTTCCCAGTCCAATCCCTGATGTTGTATGAAGTCACTGATGTTACTACCTGCTTGTGTTCGCAGAGTGTGCCCTGTGCCTTGTGTTCCTGCATAATCTTTATCTCTCCATTCTGACCCCTCATGGTCTATTTGATTTGCCCCATCTGTGTTGTGATGTCCTTTATTAAAGACCCTTTGATTTCCCCCCATGCCTGCCTTCACCTCTGCCCTTGCCCTCAACATGACACAGACTCGCAGATCGATCTTTTGTTTTCCACAGAATAAAAAAAATGATGCAATGTTATTCCACTAAGTGCTGACAAGTTGTTTCACTGTAGGCACCAGTGATTTTAGACAAAGAACTCTATTGATTATCGAGTGAATTTTCCAGCTATATGGAAGATATGGACACAGTAGCCAGTCCCATTTTCGCTGACATTATGGTTCCAAATTCTGAGGCTAGCTTTTCTGTGGTGCTGTGCTGGAGCTGTTTCCTGGCCCAGGGCCAGCTTTTTAAGGTGGAAACGCGCAGAACTAGGGAAAAAGCCCAGCACTGGCCCAGGCACAGCGTTGGTGGAAACAGGGTAATAGAAACAGTGAGAGAGACTGCATAGAGCACCCTCACACATAGACACAGAAACACAGAAGCAGCGAGAGACTGTGTACAGCATCCTCACACACAGACACACCCGCAAAGGCAGCAAGAGACTGCATAGAGCACCCTCACACATAGACACAGAAACACAGAAGCAGTGAGAGACTGTGCACTGCACCCTCACACACAGACATACCAGCAGAGGCAACAATGGAGTACATAGGGCACCCTCACACACAGACACAGATACAGAGGCAGTGAGAGACTGTGCGAAGTACTCTCACACACAGACATACCGCCTGTCAGATCTCCCACCTGTCGGATTTTCAGGTTGGTCTCCCCGTCCAGGTTGGAGGTCTCCGTATAGCACATGGCCTGGGGCTCACTGTAGGGGTGCAGAGAGTCAAAGAACTGGCTTCATCTAACACATCAAACCATCACCAAGCCCCATGGGAATGTGTTCCTTTGCTACAGCAGTACAGTGGGTTTCAGGTACTCCCACAACGGACCTGGCCGTGACACTAACCTGAATGGACTTACAGACACCAGGCAATCTTATCCACAACGCGCCGGTGTTTATGCGGTTTGTTGCTGCAACTCCCTAATTAGATTACTAATTAGAGGACTGATTGGCTGAAGAATCCTTACACCTGGGTTTGAACAGCTGGCCTACAGATTATTCCAAAAACCTGCATACACCCCGGCCCTTTGTGGCCATCCCTGCACTAAAGCAATACAGGTAGCTTCAACTCTGTTTTCTTCCTGACACCCACTATCCTTCTAAAGACGCACACTAAAACTGAAACTAACCTGGAGGACACTATGACCATGTCAGCTGGGAGATGCTGCCCATTGGTGACCCTCACCAAGTCTCCAACTGCCACCTGGTGGGAAAGCAGAAGGTTTAGACTTTAGAGGGACCAGGCATCTGCTGAAGTGCTGACTGCAGACCGGACCAAATTTGGTCAGGATCATGGTTCATCTCTGGGTAAAGGGCTCTGTACTGGTAGGGTCTCTACTACACTGGATTAAAGCCATTGTAGACATCCGTAAAAACTGTCAGCTGTCTGCGAAGCCCAACGGTCCCAGACAAACACATGCACATGCATGATCAACTGGATGGAGGCATTATCAACAATATAATGAAAACCAGCTCATCCTGGCATGCATTGGCCAGTAGTACAGGATGCAGGAGCCCCACCTGCTTCCAAATGACATTCTGCCAGGACCCACTCCGCAGTACTGAAATGGCACAAAGTACACAGAACGTTCACTCACTGGTCTCCGTGTCAGTGTTTCCACTCAACAGCAGAACACACGTTTATGGCAGCAGCCAGGCCCAGCTGATGCCACTGTGCCCCTTACCTGTTGTCTTCTTCTTGTTAACTGTGTTGTCAGCTTTGTGCCTCTTCTGTAGAAACAGAAAGGTTTGGTTAGTTTTAAATCATACTTTAAACTGATGAAAAGTTACATGAGAGCGTTGGTGCACTCACATAGTCCTCAATGATCTCTTTGATGCCAGCCACTGTCAGGATGAAGATCAGGGGCACCAGTGTGGTATAGCGGCCTGTTGGAGACACATCTGGGATTTGCTGGGGAGAGGAGCACAGACGTTAAACGTGACATAACCTCCTGTGACAAGTAACACATCACATTGTTGGCCAGGCATTCCATACACTCACAGACTCACCAAACAACTATCAGCTAATAATTATACACTTCAAAGCAACTGGAAGTCTGTCATCCAAGCAATCCGCATGCTCACAGAGCAACGGCAATCTCATCCAGACATTCTACACGGTAACAGGCTCACCGAGCAACTCACACTCCAACTTACAGTCTAACATTTAGGCATTCCACATACTCCGATAGTAATCAGCAGTCTCATCTAGGCATTACTAGAGAGTAGTCGCGGTGTCTTTAAACTAGGGCCTGGGGGAACAGCGAGATTAAGAATAAAGGTGGGGAGAGCTGTAAAGCCCCATGTTGAAATGAAGGCAGGTACTGTTAAAGGCCTGCCCTCTGCTGTCTATATTTAAATGCAAAGAAACGGTGCATTAGAAACAGAATACAAGACTTAGAGGCTTTGATCATATGACGACATAGGAATAACAGAAACATGGCTGTGTGATAGTGATGGGGATGAATATAATTTGAAAGGTAGAGACTGGCAGAACAGAAGGGGTGGTGGAGTTGCTATGTATGGTAAAAGAATCTGCAAGCAAGGTAACTCATTAATGCAAGTAAAGCACAGAAGCTTAATGGGTAAAAGTGGAAGCTGGAAACTCCTGGGATTTAATTATGAGAATGTGTTATAGGGCACCTATGTACATGCAGAGGGGAGCAGAATTTTGTATAATGACATCAGGGGTATGAATAATAAAAATTATGTGGTTGTTATGGGTGACTTTAATCTAATGGATACACAGTGGGACACAGTTATGGGCTCTACAGCAAATGAACATGACATAGTGAAAATGGCACAAGGCTGCTTTTTCAACCAGTTTGTGAAATCTCCCACCAGGAGAAGTTTTTCTCAGCCTTGTGTTTTCAGATATCCAAAACAGAATGGGCAAACTTGAGGTTTTTGATCCACTTCACAGTAGTAATTATAACATGGCTAAATCTGTGGTAAATTTTCATGTCCATAAAGCAAAGTCAGGAATAAAAATTTATAATGGTAAACGGTAAACTGGATGGAGGAAAATACTGCAACTGTAGAAGAGGTGTGGGAATATTACTGCCAGCTCGATAGTTCATACTGGTTTCTCACAAAAACCAACCTGGGAAAGTACGGCCATGGTGGTTTTCAACTGAAATTAAAAAGAAAGCCAAGTGGGAAAGGGCTATTTAACTTGGCTCTGCAGGTGTGGTATCCTCAGCCTGGAAGCATGATAATATAATGCCCATTTTCAAAAAGAGAGATAGAAGTGATCAATTAACTTAAGTTTTATAACTGGAAAATTGATGGAGGCAATAATCTAGGGAAATATTATTGAATGCCTAAACACAAATAATATTCTGAGGGACAGTCAACATGGGTTTAGGAGGGGTGGATCCTGTCTGACTAATTTACTTGAGTTTTTTGAGGAGGCCACAGGTGAAATTGATCAAAACAAGGCTTACGATGTGATTTATTTAGATTTCCAGAAAACCAGCAATGTAGTCCCAGACAAATGATTCTTTCTTAAGCTCAAAGCAGCAAGCATATTAGGAAATGTAGCAGATTGGATTGAAAACTGGTTAACTGACAGAAAGCAGCAGGTAGTTACTAGAGGCACGATGTCACAACAGGCCTGTGGCCATTAGTTGGGTACTGCAGGGTTCAATCTTAGTACTATTATTATTCCTAATTTACATAAACAATACTGACACTAACATATACAGAAAACTGATTACATTTGCTGATGACACCAAGTTTTGAGGTGTAGCAGATTCTAGAAAGAAATGTTACTGCAGGACTTTGATGTAATTAAAGACTGGGCTGATAAACCCAAATTTAATTTAGGTTTAATTTATTGTACATAAATGTAATGTAATCCTTGCAGGGAGCAGAAACATAATCTACAGATATTTTATAGGCTAAATTGAAATTAAGGAATCTGACTGCAAGAAAGACCTGGGTGTGTATATTGACATTTCCATGTCTCACTCCCACCAATGTGGGAAGCATTTAAAAAGGCAAACACAATGCTAGGCTACATCTCCAGGTGTGTTGAATTTAAATTAAGGGAGGTAATGCTAAGATTATACAATTCCCTTGTCAGACCTCACCTTGAATAACCATTATTAATAATGAATAATCATTATTATTATTATTATTATTATTATTATATTCCCTGCACACGTACCACAGCAGTGAGGTTTGTGTCCATTTATCTATGTTTTACAAATTCAGAGAACCAGCTTACGGGGTTGCCAACTTCGGTCAGCTGGCTGGCGTGAGATTCTGTATGATTCCCCCAAGCTCCCTGCTCTCACCTGTTTATAATTTCTGGCTCCATGTTTAGGAAATCATGGCCTGTTTTATTGCCATGGCAATAAGATCAATTCAGAGGGCAGCCTTCAGCCCCCAGTCAGTTCTCCATTCCTCCTCTCCATTCAGCTCCCCATCCCAGCCTACTGACTGCTATTTACACTCATCACCACTGAAGTGAATCTCATCTCACTAGCACCAGTAAGCTTACAGACTTTTATTGGTCTCATTACCATTAACATGCTGGATCCCTCATGCTGTTATGTTCTATAATACTTACAGGCAGCTCTGTAGGTCACACACATGCACAGATACAAACTCACATGCCCCACCTGGGTCACAGTTAGGGGTTTAGGGTTAAAACACCTGGCCGTACCTGCATTAGGGCGATGAACAGGAAGAAGGCGTTGGCAGCACGGCGAATCTGCTCATAGAGGAAACGTGGCAGGAATGTCAAAATCCCATATTTTGTGGTGCTATTGGAGAGAGTGAGAGAGAGAGAGGTGCACATCACCCTTTCACCCTTCCTCACACCAGCTGAAAGTCGAACTGTCTCGAACTGTTAGAATAAGCGCGCACACACACACACACACCCACACACAGCTGTAGGGTAAACATATCCTTATGGGGACCACTCATTCATTTCTATAGGGAAAATGCTAATGCTAACTATGACAACCT